>JAGVVM010020141.1:0-13442 GCA_019149425.1 Psidium friedrichsthalianum
TTATTTGAGCTTGGTATGTTGCTGTCTTGGCTGGATATAGGTTGTTTGTGGTGATTGATGTGGGTCCCGTAAGGTTCGGGTGCCTAAAAATGAATTTTTAGGGGATTTAGAGCAAAAACGGGCCAAATAGTGTTTTGAAATCACTGTTCACAACCCATGAACACTGTTCACGTGCTGCCCAATTTGATTTCGATTTGAAAATGACAAGTTTAATGGGTCCTGTGTGGATCAAGTATCGAAAAACGGGTTTTTGGAGCATTTTATGCAAAATAGGGCCCGAGCAATATTTTATATTATTATTTCAAATATTTGGGGCCCGTATTCGTATTCAAAATAATATTTGAGGATGGATTGGACGTGTTTGATTTAAATGCCTGATTATTTATATCGAGCCATTGATTGGTTATTATTTGAAATCTTGAGATTGTGGTTCCGAATTGGGCCTGATTTGATATTTTCTAGCCCTGCGGTTTTGAACATTAGAGTTGAGACCTGAGAGTTGGGTCTAAGCATGTTTAGTATTCTGAGAAGGGATTTAGAGGTTGGCTTGCTGAGATTTGTTCTCATAGGTAATTACCCTTATTTTTCAGACTCTATAACATAAACATGGCAGAAATACCACAAGATTTGATATCTAGGTGGCGGAGTACCCAGTTGGCAAGAATAATTAATGGTGAATCGGTGATTGCTAATGCATGTGGTGGCCTTGGTTTGTTTGTTGTTGTTAATATTTGTAACGCTGATATTCAAGTGTAATATGGAGCTAAGATTATGTAATATATGAGGTGTTGTGGTTACGCTAGTCCTTGCTCATTCGTTGTCAGGGGTAAGGTATCACTTCTGCTAGCATTTAATTTGGATATTAAGATTTCTAGGTCGGCGACAGTCTTGGAATGTCGCATGTATAGACCGTCATTGTGCAGATGTCACGCGCTCATGGAGGTTCGGGGCATAACATCCGTTGCCTCAGAGTCAGCCTTTAGCATTGGAGAACGCATTCTAAATAAATATCGTAGTTCTCTTTTGCCTGAAAATGTAGAGGCCGAGCTGTGCACCAAAAATTGGTTATTTGGAGTTTCACTTGAGGAAGATTTCGATGATGAGTCTCTCATTGTCAACTTTGAAAACTATTTGCATTAGGTACTTTTTTTATTATCTCATTCTCCTCTTGGTTTACTCACATGATTTAATGCACTTATTCTTCAATTTTGTCAAACGAGCTCTAGGTTGAAGTTCTAAATTTGCTTTGCAGGAAGATTTGTGGAAAGTTGTCTTTCCTGTGGGAACAAAGGTTTGTAATGGAATGTATTTCCTCTTTGGTTTTATCTGCGTGGTATTTCTTTGTTGCTAACATGCACTGATATTCTTATGGCAGTGGGATCAACTGGAGTCCAAGATTTTTGTTACTGCAGCTCAGTTGGTCTTTTTTAAGGGCGAGTCCAAGATTATGTATATCCCTGCTATTGTGGCTGTAAGTTTTGTACTAGATGACTATGTCCTGTATATTGAACAAAGCTAAGTTAAATAATGGTCAAATATATATATAAAAAATTGGTTGTGGGAGGTGTTTAATTTTCTTATATATAGCTATTCCTATGGAAATTTATTAGAAGCTCACATCTGACAGATTTAGTTCTTTCAAACTTTGAAATTTAGGTTGTCTAACAAATTTCTCTCACCTTCAAATTATTGGAAGAATTAACTTGTATTTGCCACTTTTTGAAGTTAGTGATGTGTCCCCTATTTGCAGGTTGTATCTCCTTTTCCACCATCTGATAAGATTGAAAATAAGAATAAATTTAGAACCTCTGTTATGATTAGATATTTGCTCTTGTTGATATATTCCACTTGTTAGCTTCAATTTTTTCACTTGTTATAATTGCTATTGTTATATCTGCCGCAACAGGGTGCAGTATGTTGAGCAAGAATTGGCAAAGAAAAGGGCAGGAACATTAATATAAGAATGGCTAGAAATTTTGCAGATCATGAAGTATTTGCTTTACAGCACCGGTATTGAAGTAAACGCTCAAAATGCAAAGGCACTCACAGCACTGGATGTCTTATTAGAAGGTCCAAGAGACTTGAGAAACGTGGAGCTCTTCTCAATTTGTATTCGGCTGAAACTTGCTCTTGTAACTAGAGATTATATATGTGGGAAGCTAGTCAATCTTTTATTCCATATGGATCAACTACAAATGAGGTTGCAATTGTTTTGTTTTGTTTTATCGTTACCGTCTTATTTTAGCGTTTTCCCTTACATAGATTGGATCGATTTATAAGTATTTAGTCAATCTTTTTTAATTTATTTAAAAGTATTTCAATTTCCATATTTTTTTACATTTTTATTTTATAATTTTTATTTAATTTTCTTTTTTTATTTGGTGTGAAGTTTTTAGCCAGGTAATATACACATGTGAATAGCCTAAAATAGGTTAAATGAGGTAATATGGGTCAAAATGGGTCAGGTTAGGTATAGATCAGTTGCAGGTCGAGTCGGGTATGGGTCATTAAATATGGGTCAAGACGGGTTAGATGGGTCAATATGGGTCAAACCATATTCGACCCAACCCAACCCACCCGTTTAACACCTCTATATCGGACCAATTGACTCAAAAAGACTAATTTAACTCTATATTCAAAGAGTACAAGGATCAAATGGGTAGAAATTAAACTTCAAAAATTAAATTAAAAATTGAAGGAGAATATATGCATTGTTTTAACCTTGCCTTAAAAAAATCTCTAGAGACATGTTCCTAATCTGCCTCAAGGGTATGAAGTAATACTTACATATCTTTTTTTTTCTTTTGTGTTGAAGTATTCTACTTTTGCTTGACAATGAAATTCATGTGCTCTTCACGGCTTAAGTTTTTGGATTAGACTTTTATCTAATTTTATGCTTCAAACTCGACTTTTAGGTCAAAGGGGGAATTGTTTATATTGTGTTAAATATCATGTGGTTTTCCAACCCAAAAACGAAAATATCTTGTCGTTTCAAACATGCTAAAACAAAGAAAAAACTAATATTTCATATATCCACCTTTTATTAGGATGTCACTAGTATTAAGGGTGTGCTAATAATTCGATGAGTACGTTTAAATGTCTTAACCTGTATTGGTGACACAGTGCAAAGTGTAATAGGAAACGACAATACACAAAGCTTAATAGGAAATCTCAAAATTCAATATCAATATTTTGTCTCACTCAAACATAAACAAACACCTTTTATATGAGGTGTTAACCCTAACTCTACTAGGACTCTAAATAGTAATCCCAAAATTACAAAATCACCATTAGTAGCAAAAATTAAAAAAAAATTAAATTAAAAAATCCAACTAGACGACCCCAAATCATCAAAATTCATCATTAGTCACTGCCAAAGGCAATGAGTATTGACCAAGAGCCTGTTTCACTTCAACCAACCGATTTTGAGCTCCAAAGTTATCAACTTTCGACTCCGACAGTCCTAGGTGCATCATTCTCCGTTTGACTTCCATTGGAATTTTTGCCAGTCTAATCGGTCCAAAAGCGTATTGCTAATACTCTCTACATCTTTCTCCTCCACTTGAGAAAAACTCGTCCTCGAGTTACAATTATAATCTGGATACAAAGGCTTTGTGGATTCATGAAACAGTGACGAATCAACAAAATTGAAAGTGTTGGAAATGCCCATGCTACGTGGAAACGCCCATGATACATTAATTTTCCTGCTGACAGTATAAGATCCATACTTCTTTGGCTGCAACTTACTGTAAGAACCAATTGGAAACTGCTCTGTACAAAGAAACACCATGACTTGATCGCTTACTACAAACACTAGCATTCGTCTGTGTTTATCTGCTGCAACCTTGTACTTCTAATTAGCCCTTGCTAACTTCTATTTGACTTCCTAACGTACCTCGACAATCTACTTAGCAATATGATCCATTGCAACACTCTTGTTTGCTTGTTTGGGCAACTGAATCAAATCTAGAGTATGCTAAGTTGTCTTTATATAAGAAACTAAAAAATGTGACTTACCAATAAGACAGAGAACTGCATTGTTGTAAGCAAACTCTACTTACGATAAAACAATATCCCACTACTTCAGTTTGTTACCACAAATGCTTTGAATTAAATTACACGGAGTTTTATTGACCACCTCTGTCTACCCATCAGTCTGCGGGTGAGCTGTGCTAATGAAGTTCCAAGATGAATCAAATAGCCTTCACAAGGTCTGCCCCAAAAATTTGTTATCCCTATCCAAGGTAATAGACATCGGGATGCCATGCAAACGAACCACTTCCTTAAAGAATAATTTGGCCACACTTACTGCATCAAAAGTCCTCCTGTAAGGAATGAAGTGCACCATCTTGAAAAATCTGTCAACCACAACAAAAATAGAATCCACGCCTCTTTGTGTTTGCAGTAAACCAAACTCAAAATCCATAGACAGATCTTCCCATATATTTTCTGGGATAAGTAGAGGCATATACAGACTCGTATTTTTAGATTGCCCCTTAGCAGTCTGGCAAACATAATACTTCTGCACATACCTATTGACATCTCTACACAATTGGGGCCAATAAAATCATTTCTAGACTACAGCAACAATTTTGTCACGTCCCAAATGTGCAGCTAACCTACCATCATGTAAATCACGAATTACCTTCTCTCATAATGATGTCCGACAAAGGCAAAGCTAATTGCCATATATAAGGTAACCATCCAAAATATAGAACTCCTGCACAGGTTAACAGGCAACACACGTCTCCCAAACCTGTTCAAAATCATCGTCGTCTGCATAACAGTCCTTCAGCTGCTCAAATCCCAGAATTTCCTAGCTCAATGTAATTAACAAGCTAACTCTCCTGCTCAATGCATTTGCTAAAACATTATGCACACCTAATTTGTTTTGTAATCTGAAAGGGAACCTTTGTAAGAACTGACTCCAACGTGCATGCATATCCTTACTGATCTTCTTTTGGCTATTCAAATACTTCAAAAATTCATGATCAGAATAGAACACAAATTTTTTGCCAATTAAATAGTGCTCCCACATCTTCAAAGCCCTTACAACAGAATAAAATTCTTTATCATAAGTGTTCTACTTCTGCCTCGCTTCACTAAACTTCTCAGAAATAGCAAACTGGTCCACATTCTTGAGACAAAACAGCTCTTATACCCACTCTACTGGCATCACAATTTACTTCAAATAGCTTATCAAAATTAGGTAAAGCAAGAACAAGTGTGGTACACAATTTCTCTATCAGAATAGCAAAACTATTCTCGGCTTTCTCCTCTCACAAAAATTTTCCTTTCTTCATACATTATGTAATTGGAGCTGTGATAGTACTAAAATTCTTTATAAATTGCCAGTAAAAGTAGCTAACTCATGAAAACTTCGAATTTTCGAAACTGTTTTAGGTGTAGTCCACTCCCTTATTGCTTTCACTTTTGCCTCATCCACCTCTAT
The DNA here is from genome assembly GCA_019149425.1 of Psidium friedrichsthalianum. Classification (NCBI taxonomy): domain Eukaryota; kingdom Viridiplantae; phylum Streptophyta; class Magnoliopsida; order Myrtales; family Myrtaceae; genus Psidium; species Psidium friedrichsthalianum. The sequence continues at coordinate 5,453 of JAGVVM010020141.1, forward strand.
TCCCTCAGCAGTGATAATAATTCCCAAGAAAAGTAGCTTGTTAGTTAAAAAATACAATTCTTAAGATTTATATACAACTTATTGGCCTACAATGCTATCAACACCCCTCTCAAGTGCATCAAGTGGTCCTCCTCGATCTTACTATAAATTAGGATGTCATCAAAATAAATTACAATAAATTTGCCAATGAAAGATTTTAGAACCTGATTTGTAAGTCTCATGAAGGTGTTCGGAGCATTAGAAAGTCCGAATGGCATCATTAACCACTCGTATGACCCATCCTTTATCTTGAAAGCTGTCTTTCACTCATCTCCAAGCCGAATACGAATTTGATGATACACATTTTCAAATCCAATTTCGAGAACCACTTAGCATCGAGCAACCTATCCAGCATGTCAACTAATCTCGAAATTGAAAACTTGTAGCCCACGATTATTTTATTGATAGCTTTACTGTCTACACACATCCTCCAACTCTCATCTTTCTTAGGAGTTAATAAAGCAAGAACAACATAAGGGCTCATACTATTTTCAATATGCCCCTTTTGCAGCAACTTCTCTACATTCTCTTTAGAATCTCACTCTCCTTAGGACTGACCTTGTAGTGCGGTAAATTAGGCAGACTCGCACTAGGAATTAAGTCTATATGAAGCTTAATATCACGCATGGGTGACAACCCGTATGGAATCTCCTCAGGCATTAGCTCACTAAACTCCTTCAATAAAGGCTTAATTAATTCGGGTTGCTTCTCCACTTATAATTCAGCCTCTATCTTGAATGCCTGTTTCACTATTAGTGCATGAATTTATCGGGTCTCCTTAATCTCAGCTTCAAATTTCCTTGTAAGGGTAAGAAAATTATTCCCAGCAGCCTGCTTTCCCTTACTCTTCAGTGGCAGCAACGTGTACTTGACTTTACCCTTTAACCAAATTATACTAATTGCTACTCCCCAAATGTTGTACATCTACGTCTTATTGTCACGACCTTTCAAACACCACGTTACATACATCCATGTCTAGCACATCGCAATACAACTCATCATAATACTACCTATGGAGAATGCAATCTTACATTGCTCAATCACCTAAATGATGTCCACTTCAGATTTGATCCATCCTAATGTATATGGGTTAAGATGTTTCTCCATAGGAATTCACAGCTTCTTTACTGCCTCCTTCCCGACAATATTCTCCATGCTACCACTATCATGATCACAACAAAGATTTTACCCATAATGGTGCACCTGGTTCAGAACAATTTATGGCGTTGTGGATCATCTTCTTGTTTTGGGGCTAACATCATCTTGCGCACTATGCAATTTATTTTCCCCTCTTCCTCATCATCAAAATCCTTTTCCTCACCACCTGGTTCACAGCAATATTCATCTTCCTCCTCTTCTCTCATTGCCATGCTTATTGTCTTCCTTGAGAGTATTCATTAGACTAGTGCCATGGCTAATTATACCTATTACACTTTATCACCATCGGTTTCACATAACAATTTGGGTTTGTAGTTTTCTGTGCTTGCATCCTCCTATCCTTCACCTCGTTCATAGGATGCTTTCCTATCACCTTATCTTCCAGATGTCGCTCCATGTTAGAGTGATTATTGGGCCCGCTCTTCCCTATCGAATTGCTGACACTACTATCTCTAAAATTTTCATAGCCACTCCTTCTCCCCCTTTCTTATAGCATCAATTCTGCCTTCATCACCATTTTTTTCACTTCAAATAGATTTCGTAAAACCTGCACTCCAATTTTATCTCGAATGAAGGGTTTCAACCCATTGAGATATCTAGCCACCTACTGTTCCTCCGTCTCTGATAGATTATTTCACTCTGCCAATCTCATAAATTCTCCGTATACTCATGTATAGTCCAATTACCGTGCTGGCAACATTGGTACTGCTAGAACATAATATGATCATAGTCAAGTGGAAGGAACTCTTGCTTTAGTAACCTCTTCATTATGTGCCAAGTTCAAATTCTCTCTTTTTCTTCTCGATCCCTCCTATTCTACAATCTCTTCCACCATGTAGACGCACCCCCGTCAATCTACAAGCCACTAATCGTACCCATTTCTCGCTAGGGATCTCCATCTAATCGAAGAATTTATCAATATCAGCAATCCAATCCAAAAAATCTTCTATTCCCAGACCTCCATAAAATAAGGTATATCAACTTTTAATTTAAAGTCATTACCTTCACGATCATCATAATGTTGTCTTCCATCATCTCCCCTCCGGAATCTCCCATAGCGATGACTACCTCCATAACCAACACGCTCTTCGTCTGCAGATTCGTCTTCCTCTTCTTCCGAACTCTCTAAAAATAAAAGATTATTCTGCCGGTAGATAGGAATAGGTTATCGACAGGGTCACCACAAGCAACATCTACACTCAGCCTTCTACCATGTTGCCTATTCCAGTTCATATCAACGCCGAGGGCTTCAAATCGATCTGCTATTTCATCAAATTGTTCTTCGATGCAATTAAGTCTATGAACAATTCGTTAATCTAGGCGTTCCATTAGACGCTGCTTCAAACATTGCAACATCTTCCCCAAGGATTGGGACTCCAATCTCTTAATCGTCATCGTGAAGACCATTGCTTCTTCCGCTAGTTGCCATAGGCTCTAATACCACCTAATACAGTGCAAAGCATAATAGAAAATCTCAATATTCAATATTAATACTCTGTCTCACTCAAACATGAATAAACACCTTTTTATATGAGGTGTTAACCCTAACCCTACTAGGACTCTAAATAGTAATCCCAAAATTATAAAATTGCCATTAGTAGTAAAAAACCCAAAAATTAAAAAAAAAATCCAACTAAACGATCCCGAATCGTCAAAATTCATCATTAGTCACGGTCAAAGGCGATGAGTATTAATTAGGAGGTTGTTTCGCTTCAACCAACAGAATTTGAATTCCAAAGTCATCAACTTTCGAATCTAACAGTCCTAGGTGCATCATTCTCCCTTCGACTTTCATTGGGATTTCTACCTATCAAATTGATTTAAAACGTACTGCTAATACTCTCCATATCAATTGGACTAATCACAACTACATTGTCCATCGAATTCTATAAGATTGTGCTTAATTGCACATTTATATTCTTAGATAGCATAAATTTCCATCCTGTTGGTATTTTGATTGTTATCGTAAATGTTAAGTTTGATGATGATAATTATCTTGTGTATTCATCAAAAAATCAAGTACATGAATAAGACTTCACTTAGGATAAAATGAACTAAGGCGTATAATATATTGTTCGAGAATAGAAGAAAATAAAAAGAATGAAATTGAGCAGAAACTTTATATTGGATCTTGTCATGGGCATGTCTCGCATTTATGCTCTTAAAATTCCAAACACATTTATTTAATAACAACCGCTTATAGTCTTTAAAAGCAAATAAATATGATTAGAAAATTGAAGGAATATTTCTCTAAAAAATCACCAAATCATCCCTACATGTTCCCTTTTCCTCTCCACCCAAATGTGTCGTTTGTTTATGTCCTGAGGTCAAGGGGCATGCTAACAGCCACCACCGGCCATCGCAGGAGTAGGCCGGCAAGGTTCTGAACCACTGTGCAGTTGTCGATCCCCAGAAACAAGCGCGAGAGGAGACTGTCCTCAACCTCATTCGCCGAGCAAATGTCTTTGATTCTCGAAACCTTGACTATTGACCGGGAACTTCCTTCTTTTTTGCTTCAGAAAGATCAAAGTATGAACGTCCGTTATCCGTCTTCATTGGATTCCAACATTCCCAGCTACCAAGATTACGCTAGGAGATAAAGTGCAAAGTCTTAGTTGTGTTAATCACATTTTCACATGGCACTGAATGTGCATTCACCTGTCACGCCCCGAACCCCACGAGCCACGCGACATCCCTGTTATACCTGTACGGTCGAATGGTTGACTACTACGACGGCCCAGGAAACTCGTCGTAACCAAACAACCTCAGAGTTTTTGTAACAACGGAAGCGAGCTCCTTCAATCCCATACATCGAATAAGGGTAGAGAGAGAGGCAGACCAATCAATTCACCAAATCACACTTTATATATCACATGCCCTTCTCATACAACTTCCAGAATAACGTCATATACACAGTTCAAGGTTTTCGTCACCTCATTACAATCCATTGCTCGACCTTTACAACAAGAGGCTCTAGGTCGGCAAGGTTCTCAACTCCTATAGCGAGCAAACCACACAAATTTCTACCAGGGGCTTCTGCCTCCACCCCACTCGTCATTTCCGTCACACCATCTGATCCAGGAAGAGCTAGTCTCTGAATCAATTTCCTTTTGAGTCCCCTGCCTTACTCGTATTACATTCACTGCTAGGGACGGGGTCTAAAAAATAAGGGTAATCACCTATGAGAACAAATCTCAGTAAGCTAACCCCTAATCTCCTCCTCAAGACGCCAAACAGGCCTAGACCAAACTCTCAGGTCCCAACACAAATACTCAAAATTACCGGGCCAAATTCCATTGCTAAAAATCAGTTCAAATTTAGAAAAGTCGCCACAGGGTGGCCAAGCATATAAAACATTTTTAACAGGCCCAATCCAGGACCACACAAAACCCAGATAACACAATCAGTTGAGAGCTCAATAAAAGCAATTAAACTTTCAATTTGAAACCACGTCCAATCCAGGACAATCAACGCAAATACATATGCATGCACGCTCAATCTTGAGCCTCGGCTTAACAGCCAATTTGACCCGCGTCATATAGGCGCATCAGGTCCGACCCGCGTCGTGGACGCCTCAGGTCTGTGCCTCAACCCGCGTGTGGGACGCCTTAGGTTGGCACCTTATCACTCCAGCTACCCCGCGTCTTACGCTTCAGGGCGCACGAGGCTACGTTTTCCGCCTCTGAGGCTACATTTTACGCCTCTGTGGCTACATTTTACGGCAATGGCTACATTTTACGCCAGGTGACTTCATGGCTACATTTTACGCCAAGTCACAATGATATGCAATGAAACATGCGAAAACCGTCGCATTCGCCTTTCAGGCAGCAAAACCCCTTTAAATTCATTTGGACAGAAATCATCGGCCAAGTACGTTAGGCCACATTTTAAATGCAAGTCCAAATATTCAATCCACATTTTCGGCCGAATGGCCAAGCCAATCAACTCATTTTGCGAACCCAAATTGTCGCACTCACCTTTCAGGCAATAACATCCTTTAAATTCATTTGGACATAAATCGTCGGCCAAGTACGTTAGGCCACATTTCAAATACAAGTCCAAATCTTTCACTCAGGCATACGAAACAATGCCAGTTTCAATTGGGCAAAAACCTTGGCCAAGTACGTTAGGCCAAAACTTAAAACACGTGCCCAAATATTTCAATTCACATAGCCGACAAACTGGCCAAACCAATCAATTTCTTTCACTTGCCCAATTTTGTCAAAAATGCCCAATTTCTCACATGGGACCCAAAATGACCCAAATAATTATTTCAAGTACACGAGAAATATCTTCAAATATTATTTTAAATACGAACACGGGCCCCCAAATATTTGGAATAATAATATAAAATATTACTCGGGCCCGGTTTTGCGTAAAATGCTCTGTAAACCCAGTTTTCGGTACTCAAACCACACGGAACCCACAAAACTTGTCATTTTCAAACCAAACTCAAATTGGGCAGCACATGAACAGTGTTCGGAGGTTCATGAACAGTGATTCAAAATACTATTTGGCCCGTTTTCGCTCTAAATATCCCGAAAATCCATTTTTCGGTACCCGAACCTCGCGGAAACCACACCAACCACCACCAACAGTATTATTCAAGCATGGACAGCAACATTTCATCAATCCACAGCATGCTCACAGCCCACAGAAATTTATTTCCATCAAATACGCCGATTACGGCCAATTTTCCTAAACCGATTTACCACGAATCGGTCCCTAGAGCTAATCCATGGCAAGTCTAACATCATGAGCGAAGTCTAGAGGTTTAACTTACCTAAACGAAGTCAAAACAGGGCTGACGATGCAGCGATGACCGGCAGCAACGATGACAACGGCGGATTCCGGCGGATTAAGTTCGAACCCGGGCTGTTCAAGGGCTGAACGAGTTGGTTCACAAGCTGAAAATCCATATTTTCACATGAATATGAGCTATAGAGGTCGCTGGGGTCAACATATTTCAATATGAACCCTATATGAAATTCGGGTAACAAAAGACTGGTTCGTCGACCGAAACAGCGAAGCAGATTTGGAAGGTCAAACGACCTCCGATCGAAGTGATTCAAGTTGGAATAGAACCACAAGACATTGAACTACAACATACCTAAAAATTGCAACGATCCAACGGTCGGATTTCCGTCGGCGTCCAGTTGAAGTCGGCAGCAGAAATCTGGAACCCAGCAGAGAGAGAGAGAAAAATCCGAGATTAAGAGAGAGAGAGAGGAGAGAGATTTTTCTGGAAATAATGGAGGAGAGAGAGTGGTTTGACCCATAATTATCTTAAGGATAATTATTGGCGGTGACTATTCACCGAAAACGACATAATGCTGAACGAATTGACTGATTTTTGGACTATCAGTGAAATTTGAACTGATAAAGCTTGGGCCTCAATTATTTTCGGTCAAAGCTGGTCAAATTGGTCAAAAAGATGATCGACGAGACATTTCTCGAAATTCGTGAAATTTCAGGACCGGGTGGGACTCAATCGGTGCTGATTTGGCTCAATCGCAATCGGAAAATAACTCCAGATTTCGCCGTAAAATTTTTCTAGCCTCTCTAAAAATATTCTTACCCTCATGCCATGGATTCTAGCTCAAACTAGAGGCAAGATAGAAATTTCCCATTTTGCCCTTTTTTCACTGGGCATTCCAAGACCCATCTGCTCATTTTTCGCCTTTCTAGGCAAGGTCCAAATTCACAACTGTGACACTTATGAAAATCGATTGTCCTATTCCGGAGCTTAATTCGTGGCCTCATTCATAAGACGACAGCTTTAAATAAATTCTCAGACTAACGGGTGGCTTTTAGGAGTCACGCGTATCGACCATTTGGTCCACGTGTTTATATTCCTAGTTAGCCTTTCCCCTTTGGTTAGTCATCTCAGAGTGGCCAGCTCCAAGCGAGATTCATTTATAGCGCCTCTATGAAATAACCATTCTGTATTTGAATTCCAGAAAAAGGGATCGAAACTCAGGATGTCACATCACCTCTCTCTCAAACGGCACCTATTAGAGCAACAATCGCTGACAAGAGCCAATCGGCGATAGTCACGTGTCGATTGTAAAAAGGGTGACTCCCATCAACATCAACATAAAGATAGGAGGGGTTGCAAGTTGATAACCTGCGGAGGCCACTTTCCCTGTCTAAGGGGGAAATGGGCCAAACACAACCTATATAGGACCCCCAAAGGGATCAAAGCATTATCAAATAGACTGCCAGGTTGGTTATGCAGAGAATGAGTATAGAAGGGGGTGCCCCTAGGCCTATATACTGCAAGCCGTATCCCATTTATTGTCAATGTTGACCAATGGATAGTAGAACACATTAGCAAGTTCACCGCCCAATGTGGGAATACAAACCATGATGGGTGTATGAAGCTGAGGCCGTTTCCCTTTGTCGTTGTCAAAGACAACCTTTACGTAATTCACAAGCGTGCCAGCCAATTCGGTTTCAAAATTTGAATGACATGGAAAGTCAATTCCACACCCAATTCTATAGGATTGTCCCGAAAGTGACACTGTCGAACCTAGCTAGCATTAGATAGTACAACAAAATAGTGGATCGGTACATTACACGGTTCAAGAAGTTGAGAAACCGGTACATGACCTCTCCTAGTGAAAAAGAGATAACCGACCTAGCGAAAAGTGAACTAAATTTTGCTTTGAAAGAGCAGCTTTAAAGCTAAAAGTTCACAGATCTCTTTCATCGACGCTTGGTAGCAAAGTATGAAAATTATGAAAAGAGAAGACAAGTTGAGGGAGGCACATTTTTATAAAGGCGTTAACGT
>JAGVVM010020143.1:0-47009 GCA_019149425.1 Psidium friedrichsthalianum
AAAACCACGTCAATCAGGACAATCAATGCAAATACATATGCATGCACGCTCAATCTTGAGCCTCGGCTTTAACAGCCAATTTGACCCGCGTCATATAGGCGCATCAGGTCCGACCCGCGTCGTGGACGCCTCAGTCTGTGCCTCAACCCGCGTGTGGGACGCCTCAGGTTGGCACCTTATCACTCCAGCTACCCGCGTCTTACGCTTCAGGGCGCACGAGGCTACGTTTTCCGCCTCTGAGGCTACATTTTACGCCTCTGTGGCTACATTTTACGCCAATGGCTACATTTTACGCCAGGTGACTTCATGGCTACATTTTACGCCAAGTCACAATGATATGCAATGAAACATGCGAAAACCGTCGCATTCGCCTTTCAGGCAGCAAAACCCCTTTAAATTATTTGGACAGAAATCATCGACCAAGTACGTTAGGCCACATTTTAAATGCAAGTCCAATATTCAATCCACATTTTCGGCCGAATGGCCAAGCCAATCAACTCATTTTGCGAACCCAAATTGTCGCACTCGCCTTTCAGGCAATAACATCCTTTAATTCATTTGGACATAAATCGTCGGCCAAGTACGTTAGGCCACATTTCAAATACAAGTCCAAATCTTTCACTCAGGCATACGAAACAATGCCAGTTTCAATTGGGCAAAAACCTTGGCCAAGTACGTTAGGCCAAAACTTAAAACACGTGCCCAAATATTTCAATTCACATAGCCGACAAACTGGCCCAAACCAATCAATTTCTTTCACGTGCCCAATTTGTCAAAAATGCCCAATTTCTCACATGGGACCCAAAATGACCCAAATAATTATTTCAAGTACACGAGAAATATCTTCAAATATTATTTTAAATATGAACACGGGCCCCCAAATATTTGGAATAATAATATAAAATATTACTCGGGCCCGGTTTTGCATAAAATGCTCTGTAAACCCAGTTTTCGGTACTCAAACCGCACGGAACCCACAAAACTTGTCATTTTCAAACCAAACTCAAATTGGGCAGCACGTGAACAGTGTTCGGAGGTTCATGAACAGTGATTCAAAACACTATTTGGCCCGTTTTCGCTCTAAATATCCCGAAAATCCATTTTTCGGTACCCGAACCTCGCCGAAACCACACCAACCACCACCAACAGCATTATTCAAGCATGGACAGCAACATTTCATCAATCCACAGCATGCTCACGGCCCACAGAAATTTATTTCCATCAAATACGCCGATTACGGCCAATTTTCCTAAACCGATTTACCACGAATCGGTCCCTAGAGCTAATCCATGGCAAGTCTAACATCATGAGCGAAGTCTAGAGGTTGAACTTACCTAAACGAAGTCAAAACAGGGCTGACGATGCAGCGATGACCGGCGGCAACGACGACAACGGTGGATTCCGGCGGATTAAGTTCGAACCCGGGCTGTTCAAGGGCTGAACGAGTTGGTTCACAAGCTGAAAATCCATATTTTCACATGAATATGAGCTCTAGAGGTTGCTGGGGTCAACATATTTCAATATGAACCCTATATGAAATTCGGGTAACAAAAGACTGGTTCGTCGACCGAAACGGCGAAGCAGATTTGGAAGGTCAAACGACCTCCGATCGAAGTGATTCAAGTTGGAATAGAACCACAAGACATTGAACTACAACATACCAAAAATTGCGACGATCCAACGGTCGGATTTCCGTCGGCGTCCAGTTGAAGTCGGCAGCAGAAATCTGGAACCCAGCAGAGAGAGAGAGAAAAATCCGAGATTAGGAGAGAGAGAAGAGAGAGAGAGTCTGCTGAAATAATGGAGGAGAGAGAGAGTGGTTTGACCCATAATTATCTTAAGGATAATTATTGGCGGTGACTATTCACCGAAAGCGACATAACGCTGAACGAATTGACTGATTTTTGGACTATCAGTGAAATTTGAACTGATAAAGCTTGCGCCTCAATTATTTTCGGTCAAAGCTGGTCAAATTGGTCAAAAAGATGATCGGCGAGACATTTCTCGAAATTCGTGAAATTTCAAGACCGGGTGGGACTCAATCGGTGCTGATTTGGCTCAATCGCGATCGGAAAATAACTCCAGATTTCGCCGTAAAATTTTTCTAGCCTCTCTAAAAATATTCTTACCCTCATGCCATGGATTCTAGCTCAAACCAGGGGCAAGATAAAAATTTCCCAATTTGCCCCTTTTTCACTAGGCATTCCGAGATCCATTTGCCCATTTTTCGCATTTCTAAGCAAGGTCCAAATTCATAACTGTGACACTTATGAAAATCGATTGTCCTATTCGGAGCTTATTCGTGGCCTCATTCATAAGACGACAGCTTTAAATAAATTCTCAGACTAACGGGTGGCTTTTAGGAGTCACGCGTATCGACCATTTGGTCCACGTGCTTATATTCCTAGTTAGCCTTTCCCCTTTGGTTAGTCATCTCAGAGTGGCCAGCTCCAAGCGAGATTCATTTATAGCGCCTCTATGAAATAACCATTCTGTATTCGAATTCCGAAAAAGGGATCGAAACTCAGGAGGTCACAACATAGTTCCTCAACTTTTAAATTGTTCAATGCGATCATTAGACTTTTGATATATGCTTAATTTGGTCCATAAACTATATGATAATATTTAATATTGTCTCTGAACTTAAATTCATGGAAGGATAAATTTCAACATGTATTAGAATTTGGGAGACAACGTTGAACAAATTAAAAACTCAGGGACTATATCGCATGTTGGGTCAAAGTTCGGGGACTATTTACATCGTTATCCCATGCATTTTGTATGAGATCGCGTTGGGGCGTGTCTAACCTTACCGGTATTTTCATTAGGAGCCACTCGCAGCAGTAGAATAGAGCGGTGGACGCCATCAGTCTGCTAAGTTTCTTGCTACTACATACGAATCTAAGTAGAGCGAGCATTCCGGAGACCAATACTCATCATGGCAGTAGAGATAAGTCTGCAAGAGAGTTCTCTCTGGAGACACAGGCTGCAGAGATTCGAAACAATGTTGACGCTAGATTCCGTCTCAAGCAACGAGACGCCGACCCACGAGCTTCTCACTGCCGTGAAGAAAGGCGACCTTGATGGATTCGTCGGAGTTGTAGAACGTTATTGTTCCGAGAGCACCGACATCTGTGTCTGTGGGACATTCTGAGCCCCTCCCGAAATTCGTTGCTCCATGTTGCTGCGGGCCTCGAGGGAGACAAGATCATGAGAGCCATCGTCAACCACTTCCCCGACGAGCGCATGGCTTGGAAAAATTGTAGGGGGGACACCGCGCTTCACTTGGCCGCCAGGGCGGGAAGGGCCCCGCAGCCCAACTCCTCATCGGACAAACATCGGTTCGTTGGCGAGGGCGACACGCGGCAGGCTCTCGTGCAAATGAGAAATGTCAGGGGAAACACGCCGCTGCATGAGGCCGTTATGAACGGCCACCTTGAAGTGGTTCAGATCTTGATACGTGAGGACTTGCAACCCATGTATTGGAAGAACAAGGAAGGTAAATGTCCTGTGTCTCTGGCGGTCGAGAGTGGCAACTTGGAGGTTCTCAGGCTTTTGTTGGTAGAGCGACTTGATCTATCAAGGATTCAAGGCGTGTCGCCCGTTCATGCTGCTGTTTTACACGGCAAACTAGGTAACTTTCACTCCTTTCACGATTCTGGACATCATCCGTTTGCACGATATTGAGTCGACACGTAATTAATTATGATTTGGCATAAATTGATCTTGTCAAAACGTACATGACCCGATAAAAATCACATCTTATGTGGTTGACTTACTCAACCCATTTAGACACAAATGGACACGTTTTGTCACACCGACTCTAACACAAATATATGCAATAACACGACCATCCTTCTATACAAATGATGCAACCTTAAAAATACCAACATTGACCTATTATAACATATACAAATCTATATATATGTGTATGTATATCCATTTATATATACGATAAACGGTGATCCGGTTACATGATTAGAGTTCTAGGACCCATGTTAAAAAGATATACTTTCTCAATCTCACTAGCTAAGTCTCAATTTAAATGCCATTTCATAGATATGTCCAACTATCTAAGCTCATACCCAAGGTTCTGTTAAGTACATGTGTGAGTTGTATTAGAGAAGTCTCACATGGTGTTGAGTAGTTAATATATTCCAGTTGACATAAAACCCATTGATTTAAGCTTTTGAGTGATGTGAGTTTAACCGGATATGTTGATGGGCTCTGACTTGGGCTTCTCTTTATGATCTCCCTAAACAAAGGCATCACACTTTGTTGCTTAGTTTGATATTTAAAGGCTTGAGTTATTATATGAAGGTGTAATTTGATATTTACATAGCTTAACACTTCCCTTCATGCGTAGACTAGACTTTGGCATAAGATTAAAGTGTGAAATTTTGTGGAACCACTGCTAATTTTTTTATAAACTTTAACTATTAGATGGAGGTGTAACATAATATTTATATGGTTTGACACTTTCCCTCATGTGTAGATTGGACTTTGGCCTAAGATTAAAGTGCGGAAATATATGCAGGGGGCCAACTAAGGGGTTTCAAAAGATTTGACCTCGCGATCTCGTACTTTGATATCATGTGAAATTTTATAGGACCATTGTTAACTATTTTAAAAGTTATAGCTATTAGATACATGCGTGGTTTGATATTCAAATGGTTTCGTTGGCACTTTTCCAGACATGCTTAGGGAAATTTCAAAGAGAAATCCTGAACTGTTTGCACTGAAAGATGACAGAGGCGGCACTCCGCTCCATTTGGCAGCATACATCAACTACTATGACGGTATCAGATTCCTGCGAGAAAATTTGCCTCGAGCGCAGTCGAATATGATAGAGACGGCATTTTCCGATTCACGTGGCTTGCAAGCAGGGTCATGTTCAAGCAATCAAAGAGCTGGTTCAACAGTGGCCAGATCCGATGGAGTTGATCAATCGGCATGGACAAAACAATCCTTCACGTCTGCACCAAGCATGGAAGAATCCTGGCTATGAAGTACATACTCAGGAATGCTGACCTCGAGAAGCTCATAAACGAGAAAGACAATGACGGGAACACACCTCTGCATTTGGCCACATTGCCGTGGCAACCCGTGGCTCTGCTTCATCTCTTGCTGGACAAAGAGTTGATCTCGAGCTTGTCAACCACGAATGCTTGACGGCCCTTGACTTTGCGATAGAGCAAGCCAGAAGAACGGATTCTCAGCTTCAAAAGGTATGCACTGACCAGTAACTCCAAAACTAAGCATTAGCAATCACAAAATCAAGCAATCTTTTCTATCGTTGTGCGGTATGTGCGGCAACTTCCGATAAGGATGACCATGTATTTTCTTGTTTGGCACATGTGTAGAGATTACAGTCAATTATGTTGAAATCTGCCGGGGCACCTACAAGTAAAGATTTGGCTAAGTGCAAGCCAAGGGACAGAGAAATTTTGGCAGAAATGGGTATCCGTTTTCTTCAAAAGGGAGGTGCATTGAAGGACCTGATAAATATTCGTTTGCTCGTGGCTGTTCTCGTGGCGACCGTGACATTTGCAGCTGGTTTTTCGGTTCCTGGAGGTCACAACAACGATACTGGTTCAGACGCAGGAATGGCCCAAATGCTGAACAGAAGCATGTTCCATGCCTTTGTCATTTGCAACACCGTCGCCATGTACAGTGCCATCGGCGCGGTTCTCATCTGGCCCTGGACACAATTTGATGACTCTTACGTTGCTCTAGGCGCCCATGTAGTTGCAACGTTGGCGCTGATGGTGTCTCTTGGAACAATGTCCGTCGCATTTATGGCTGGTAGCTATGTGCTCGTAAGCAAGCTCACTTGGCTAGCCTCTCTTGTCCTGCTGTTGGGAGCTGGCGCCCTAGTTTGCATCTGCATTCTGTACATGGCATTGTACATTCCTAGCTGGATGAATCTGCGGTATCTCCGCTCGATAGCCTTTCATATCATCCGCCTAGGAATCGAGATATTTAAACGTGTACTTCACTTCCCTGAAGTCATGGAAGATGAAGACTCTCGACCTGCAGGCTTGAAGAGAACAAGGCCGACGCTGACGTCGAACTTGTATCGTCCAGGCACTTTGCCTCCGTCCAGTGGCAATTAGTCTTGCCTATCGGTTCGAGGCTAACTTCCAAATGTGGCCACTTTAGCGACATTGCGCTTCTTCAAGATGAATCAGCAAAGCAGGGGCTACGTCATGTGATCAAAGTTTCAAGAATCCAGTTGCAATTTGTTGTGGAGATGCCATCTTTTTTTGACAAATTGAACCTTTTTGAGACATAATGTGTAAGAGATATTTAAGATATTTTCTACGGATATTTAGGATACTTCTCTTGATTTGTCATATCTCTAGTGACGGCGCAAGCACTAAGGAGGTTGTTCAAATCTCCCTTGGATTAGGCATATCCTTGATTAAAATACACATACTTTACACCATTTTCTCTTAGGTCAAACCAAATCATGAAGGTTGTCCAAAAACTACCATGGTGATACACATTTGTTGAGAGCGCATCAACAGTATCCCGATACCTTAACCTGTGGAAATTGCCAAGAGGAAGATCAAGTCCGAGCCCTATCTCGATGTTCCTAGAGATAACCCACAAAGCGAAAGCTAATGAATTACTAAGCAAATACTTAGGTTTGACTCTCCTAAGCCTGCACTAATTGCAACTTTGAGGTTTTAATTTAAACAGTTAAACATCCAATTTAATTCAATTAACAGTTGTCACTAATCTATATGGATGGATCGATTAAAAATCCAAGTAAATTTTAAATGTTGGAGAACATTTTACTACTACGACAGAGATTTCATGGACATGGGGGCTTGATATGTAGATATATCTAACGTCATTGCAATACCTTGTCTCTTATTTCAACAATATATTTGCACGCGGTCTTGGTCAATTTTAAGTTTAAGCCACTAACATGTGATGGGTGATCATGTGTGGCACAAGTGGGAATTTAACCCTAAAAAATTCAAATTACTAAATAAATTGCTAAAAATTGGGTAAAAACCTGAATGCATTAAGCTAAACATAGCTTCATTTTAATCAATACACCAGTATCTACAAGATGTTAATTTAAGCATACATGCATGGCCTAAACATTATTTTTAATGCTATGACGTTGAAATCTTTTGGGTTTTTCTTTTTAATGGATACAATTTTAATCTAAACTATGTTTAAGTGAATTGTAATTTAACTAATGACATGTGACATGAATGTAATGCAACCTATATGTAACGTATTTTTTTTAGGGTTAATACCACGAAAAACCCTAAATTGGTACATATGTAACAAATTTATATGAAATTATTTTTTTGACCACCAAAAATCCTAAACCGGTACACTTGTGACAAATTTACCCCAAATTATTTTTTGACCATCACAAATACTAAACTGATACAACTATGATAAATTTACCGTAAATTAATTTTTTTACCATAAAAAATCTAAAAAATGGTGCATATGTTAAATTTATCCTCTGTTAGTTTCTATTAAATTGAGTTAACACCACAAAAAATCCCAAATTGATACACTTGTAATAAATAGAGAGTAACATGTACACCCAACAATTGCTACGTGTCATTCAACTCAACAATTTGAATGTAAAATTTAATAAAAACTAACGGAGGATAAATTTATCACAGCTGTACCAGTTTAGAGTAAATTTGTCATAGGTGTACTAGGTTGAGATTTTTGCAGGTAAAAAAAATAATAGTTTGGGATAAATTTGTCATAAATATATAAGTTTGGGGTTTTTTGTGACGTTAGCACCCTTTTTTTTATGACAGGCAAAGAACTAAGAACAAATCTAATAGGACGTGAAATGACTGTCTAGTCTTCTTTTTTTTTGGAGATATGGATCACGAAATTCATCTGCTTCATGACGAATTCTCTCTAAAAAGATAACACGTTCAGCTTTAAGCAAAGAACACGGGACAACATGATAACTTCTTCCAATTTGGGTGAACGAGATGGGAGCCTTTCTTAGTCGAGGAGGCAAAAACTCTTAGAGTACATTAAGAGGCCAGGTTGATTAGAGTGAGCTAACATTTTGTTTACTGGCTGCCTTTAGAGTTTTCTGCTGAGGATCAAATTGCACTGCAACGGTGATTGCTGTCAACGTACGGTTCGTAAAGGAGCAAAAAACCTCTAAAGTGAAAGGAATCGATCCTATAAACATACTCAGCGGATTACGTAGAATTAACAAGTTTTAAAATCATCTCGAGTTATTGATCGTAAACGAGTATATCACACGAGGGGAGATACCGTGATTTTTACAAATTGAATATTACCTTTGCAGCCATTGAAATCGTTCGTCATGGGAATGCGCCGTTCAAAAGATGGAAGGCTCCTTTGTAGTTGGAAATCAAAGAGAAAAGTCGTTCTTTTTTTTTTTTTTTTCTGTGTTGAGTAACCAAGTGAGAAAGTACGTCTCTGGACAAACGTTATAACGTAGAGCAGTTATCTCACGTTAGGAGCTTTTTTTGTTTTCTCAATCTTTTTTTTTTTTTTTTTTTTTTTTTTTTTTTAATTTTTTTTTTTTTATTTTTTTTTTTTTTTGTTTTTTTTTTTTTTTTTTTTTTTTGTTTTTTTTTTTTTTTTTTTTTTTTTTTTTTTTTTTTTTTTTTTTAAAAATAACTGCCCTTTGCAGTTATCCACAAAAAAGGGGTAAAGGCTGCGAAGCCTATATGGCGGACTAGAGTTCTTTCCCATAAATCCCAACATAAAAGATCATAGCACAAATGTCAGGGTTTTTGAGCCTTAATGCTCAAAACAAAGATTTGTTTAAGAATGATCTACCCGTGCGTTCACGAGAAGAGCAGCAAGATTAATATATCCGGCACTGCATATTTGTTGCACAATTTAGATATTTAAATTGCCTCAAAAAAAAAAAAAACATATGGTCCTCTAATTAGCTAGAAAATGATGATATTTGTTAAGGAAAATTAATGTACTAGATTTGTGTCATCCAATGTCATTGTTAAAATTAGCTGAATTCTTTTGTTTTATAACGGTAATACAATCGAACTCATGTTTGTCAGAATCAATACATGCACATGTGCACCCAAGAGATTGGACTTGGAGATAGATTTGCGGATCTATTTAGATACAATGGGATTTGTGATGATATAAAATGAGCGAGGGTAGTGCTTTAAATGATGATCATGTTCTGACATGGACACATTTACGTGATCAAATAGCTATAAGTTTAGGGAAATGTTCAAGAATGTTCGTAATTTTTACGGATAATTAATTTCTTTTCTCATGGCATATGTTACCACATTATATCCTTGTGTTAATTGAGAAAGAGTCCCCCCACACAATTTTGATGTGAATTTTTCCATTTGGAAGAAAAAAATTCTATTTTTAATAAAATTATCAGTACTATCTTTAAATATTGTTGTCAATATTTAAATAAAAAGAGTTGACATCGATGCCAATGGTTAAGTAAAAGTTGCAGACATTCCACTTTTAAATAAATAAAAAATTAAAAAGCTCAAATTAACATCCAAGGGATTATTCAAATGTGATTTTCTCAAAGAATAGTTTACCAAGTAGTCTTTGCATTTCTCAAAACCCTTACGCTTAACCTCCTTTGGATTTTCGAGAGCCCTTTCAAAAGCTGAACCAAATAAGGCCTAAATGGTTAAAATGCTTTCAAGTGCATTTGAGTAACCCCTATTGTTCATTACCTTCTTGGCTGCGCGACCCTCCCTCGACAGGGGGCTAATGGATTACCCTCTCGGGATCTCGCTCGCTCGGATTGGCAGTATGAGATTAGATTGAAAGGCTCAGATCCTCCAAGGTCTATACCAAATTGCAACAGAAAAATTTAAAATCGAGATCGACCTTAGTATGACGGAAGATAGGTGATCAACGTACAGGCCATCGAGTCGCTACCATCATTTTTTGAAAAGGTATGATTGGGGAAATCCTATCAGAGCGAGTTAGGAGAGATCGTTCGATTCTGGCTAAAAACCAGAGGTAAAATAGCCTTAAGAATCATCATATATAAATAGATGGCTTTTGCTAGCTAACCGTCTACTGTCATTTGACGGTGGACGGTCAAATGCCAGCCACAAACAAATAAAAAAGGAAGAAGAAAAAGAAATTGTAGATAAATTTGTAATGGCAAGCATATCATGACCATGTGTCGTGGTGATTGTAGCTTATTTATTTTTTTTTTCCTAAATAGATATGTATGACCATATAGGATAATCTGTCTCTTGTAGTCTTCATCGACAGACCTTCCTTATTCCTCCCCTATCTTTTCCACCAGAATTTGGAGTCACATAAAGCCTATTAACTTATTTGATCAACGCTTCAACAATTGTTCAGCATTCTACTTTGGTCCAGAATGAAAGTATATCAATGCAATGCTTACGACAAAATGGTAAATGCTCACGAAATACCATCACCCGTGGATCGGTAATATCACGTCAGCATGTCACTTTAAGTGGAAAGCATTGCACCGTATATCTTTCGTTTCTCGAGTTTCCTCATTAAATGTATGTTCAAGAGGCAAAAGAAGACCCACCATGGAAACAAAATTGGCGAGACATCATCTGCTGTTGAGAGCTCACCCTATTTTGGCTTCCTTGGTCGAAAGATATGTAGAAGAGTTGTAGTACTCCACTAGGCTAGGATTGTTCTTGAGATTAGCATTCTCTATGCCCGCTTTGTCCATTTAGCTTAAGCGATGAGAGTCTTTCATGAGCGAATTACATTGTCTTGGTTGTGTTGGTAAAAGACCTTTGATAGCCACCAGCTCACCTTCTTTCTCTTCCTCATTGTGGCCAAGTGGTTACTGATGCATCACCCAGTTGGTCTTCTCCGGCTTCTTTGCTTCCCATAGTTGGTGTAGAGCGCGAGTATCTTCTATCGCATCCTACGATTTCAAAAACCTCCACTTCGTACCAGATGTATTCTGACGGGCGACCTTGCTCAATCAAACTCTTTTTCTATACATGAAAAGAATTTTTTGAATTTTTTAAATGATTTTTTTAAAAAAAATGAATCTTTTATGATTTCTTCTCTTTTTTTTTCCTCTTTTCTTGTTGATCAGCTTTTTTCCCAACCTTAGGTTGGGACACCCTTGTAGGCATTGACGAGGGCATTGTGGTTGTCACCCAAACAGACGAGGGTCGTGGCCCTCGCCGCCACTAAGTGGCGGGGAGAAAAACTAAAGAAAAGTGAAGAAAAAAAAAAAAATAAAAACCATGAACAATTGAAAAAATTTATTGAATATTATTTGAAACAGTCCAACTCAACGCCGGTCGGCCAAATGGGACCAAATGACATAAATGAAAAAAGTTTAGGAATAAATTGATAACTGTAATAAGTTTTGTATTTTTTGTTTTGGTAATTCTACCTAGTTTTATGCATCCAAGTTTCCCAGCTAACTTGTACCAAACTTCACGCGAATGCTTTGATCCTCTCACATCTCAAAGCCTAAAGGTTTTTTTTTTTTTTGGTAGAGACAACGTCAGCTTCTCTTTTTTATTTTAGCCTCTCATAATAATCCATCTTTTTCTTTTTGATTTCTTGAGGTTTTTCCTCATGCCCCTCACCGATAGGCAAGGTAAATCCTGTTGGGGGTAAGAGTAAAGCCATTGGAGATACATAAACTCAATACGAAGTTCTCTATAGCGTAAGAACTAAGTGAAAGTGCACTCACTGTCCATATATGCGTGTTCAAGCGCACTTGAAAATGATGGTGTTTGGTCGGTACAAGAAATCCAGTAAGAGATTAACATTCATGAAAAGGAAAGTGGGCAACTCTTTTGACATGCTTATATGCTTTTGACATGTCATATGCTTTCTTGCTTACGCCGGAAAGAAATACATCATTGCAACACAGAAAATATAACACTTGCCATGGTTCGGTTAAGCGATCCATTCTCTTATGAGTTAAGATCATGAAAAGTCTCGAATTGGTACACCATTGATAACTCTACCCTGAGTTAATATTTAGGTCACCGAAACCCCATATGAATGAAAACCAATGGAAGAAAAATTTATCACGAATTTTTAGTTATCAAAAAGTTAGCTTGGAGTATATTTGTACATGAGTAGAAGTTTGGTTTTTCATAGTCTTAGCCTTTTTTATTTTTATTTTTATGTAAGTTGCAATATTGTTCAACTTCTTGTGTGTGATTTTATTTACTCTTATGTATTTATGTTGAAGAAAATGTTAAATCAGCTGTCATGTTAAATACTCGATAAAGAAATTGCCTCTACCAATTGCGGATTGTGATATTCAGAAGGTAAGTGCCACAAGAGTTATTAAATTAATAATGAATCTGTATAAGCAGAGCATTTTGAAAGTTCAAAACAGTATGTATTAGTAACTCAAACAAAGTACAATTTTAGATAAGAGTGGTAACTTCAACAAAAATCAGCAAATTAATCATAAAATTGCTAGAAAAAAAGGGTCTAATCAAGGTCATTTAGTTACTCAAATAAGAGTCAATAACCTAAAAATGAACGTAAGTTTATTCAGATTAAGCTGCTAACTAACTCAATTGGAAGCTATAAAGTGGGCCCCACTGTTTTCATGCGCTCGACGATCGGTTGCAGGTTTTGCAGAGAAAACCAAATTGAAATGGCTCAATCTTTCTGGTAGGACGAATCCGCCGCTCCGAAATGATTCTTGCGTGAAGATAGATCTGAATTCTCTCCCTCCTCTCCCCCACTAAGCTTAGCTCACCATTTTTGGCCGATTACGGTGGGCAAAAGAAGGTAGTTTCTCATTTCTTCTGAAATCGAAACGATGATGATGCGAAGTATAATTTGCCAGAGGATGAGGGAAGAAATGTAGAAATTGGCACTTAGCAGGCTCGATTCATTTCGGTTCATGAATCGCCCGCCTCTTCCACTTGCCTCACTACACTCGCCTCGCTCTCTCCTCCTGCCACACTTCTAGAAAAATTCCGTTGCTAGCTATTACTCTCATGTGTCCAAGCACGAGCCCAATGAGGACAAGAGTGATAGAGAGGGGATAGAGGAAAATAGCGAGGGCAACTTATTCATACAACTGGCCAGTTGGCTGAAATCCAACCCCGAGCCCTTTGAGGACGAGAGCAAGAGATAGGGAAGATGGAGGAAAATAGAGTAGGCAGGTTATCCGCATAGATGGCCAGATGTGTGAAATACAAAGTCCGAGCCTGTCTTCCACATTCAATTGGCCAATTTGGTGACATCCAAGCCCGAACCCTACTTACCCGCTCAATTGGCAAGGTAGATCACTTATTTGACCTGCCACTCTACAACCAAGGTGGCAGATGCCGTATTTTCTTAGTGGTGTTATTCATCGGACTTCAGTAAGTGTAAAGTTCGAGTCTAAATTTTAGATTTGGATGATTTATATATCTTTGTAAATGTAATGGTGGCAGTTCTCCTTGAGAATGTTTGGCGAGTGATAATCACCTGGTACTTGAGGATTTGTCACGAGCCGATCGAATCAAGATTCAATTACTCTTAGGGAAAACCTTCCCAAGTTAGCCTTACTCACTCACCTCACAACACTCTAGAGAGAGAAACTAGAGAGAGAAACTCTGAAATTCTATTAATCGTGAGATAAGATGATACAAATAAGAGGGAGAGGTGCCCTTATATACAATTTCTCCTACAATATGATCCGTAGATCTCCTCTTGATCTGACGGTAGAGATTAAATCTTCCCAACTACCTTCCATCCAAAGTAATTATAAAATTATACAATTACAATTCTGCCCCGCCCCTAGGATCCTTCTAGAATTCCCTAGGACAACCCTCGATAGAGCACGGCTCGTCTCGTTCAGAAAACCCTTTTGGACTAATGCACTTCGCTCGGGCTGTGTCATATTCATGCTAGTTAATTGAGGGGTTGCATAATTTACTTTTTATATGCTGTAGTTAAGCTTTAGTTTTTTGAGTGTAGTTAGTTTTCTTGAAATTTGTTACTCTCGGAGGAAAATTCTTGAAATCCCCGAAAGCGAATTCCACATCGCCAATGTAGAAGCCAAGAAGCTTGGCTACAGAGGTTGTTCTCGGGGATCGTCATCGAGATGTATTTGTTTTTTTTTCCTTTTTTTGTGTGTTGAGTTCTAGTTTGTCGACTTCATTTATCAGCTTTTCTATAATTCCCACAAGAGACATTTGATAGGATTTTTCAATTAGTGCCACGTTCCGAACGCAGAAATTTTGAAAAGATATATCATTCCACTCGACACGTAAGAATTAGTGGCTTATGGCATTAAAAATATTGTAAGAGTGTAGCGATAATTCTGTTTTCCTGCTTTTGTAGTTGCCTATTCAAAAATTCCCTCAAATCCTCAAGGCCATGCGGGATAAGAGGGATGGGTGAGTATTCTGTTTAGTTTTGTTGGCTGGGTCTCCCTCATGTGGGGGGGGGGGGCATCGATATTCTTTGATTTTTTTAAAAGAAAAAGTTGAGACAAGATTAGTGGAGAGTTAATGAGAGAAGAAAAAGAGGGGGTGTGAGAAAAGTGTGTAGTGTGTTGTCTTCATTAAGTGAGTGAGAGTGGAAAAATTTAGAGAGTTTACAGAGAGCTCACCGAGAGTTTGCGAGGGAGAAGAAGAGGAAGAGAGAAGAGTTTTGCAGTCTAAATTTGAGGGCCAAACATTGACGGAATTGGCTCAAATTTGGATATATTTTTCATGCAGCCGAGATCTACGTGTTAATAGTTCTCGTTTGTTGAGATTCTCCTCCGAATTCTTCAACTGTGATAAGGGTTTCTTACCTCCTGTATATTATTCCATTTTTGTGGTGATGAAATATTCTTGTAATGTTGATGTAGAGCTTCTAGTATTTGACTAGAGAGAGATCCTTTTGTATACCTACTATTCTTGATATTAGTGGAGGATTTTGGGTCATCCGTGATTTTTCCCGTTTCGGGTTTTCCACATAAATCTTAGCATGTTGTTTTTATCATTTCGCATGAGACTATTTGACTAGATATAATTATTAGTTGTTACTGGATTAAGTCGGTGAAATTACGGAGATGTTTTTGATCATGGATTGGCTTAATTAGAGGCAAAGTGCTACCCATTTTTTCTCAACAGAGTGGTATCAGAGCTTGTGTTCAGATTTCAGTATTAAATGGAAGAATCAAGTAACACCATGTTTAAGTTGAATACCTCGAATTACTCTATATGGAAGACTCGGATGGAAGACATATTATATTACAAAGATTTGTTTGATCTCATCGACGGTGATGAATTTCAAGGAGACAAAGAAGATAAAGACTGTGAGCGAATGAATCGAAACACGGTTGGGTTTATTCAACAATGGATTTATGATAGTGTATTTCATCATG
The DNA here is from genome assembly GCA_019149425.1 of Psidium friedrichsthalianum. Lineage (NCBI taxonomy): Eukaryota > Viridiplantae > Streptophyta > Magnoliopsida > Myrtales > Myrtaceae > Psidium > Psidium friedrichsthalianum. The sequence goes on from JAGVVM010020143.1 coordinate 15,338, forward strand.
TTACTTAAGAAACCAAAACGGATGTTTTATAGAAGAAACTATAAGATCTCTATGAGAGGAGAACCCCACAAAATAAAACTCTTCTAGTCAAACGACTTGTGAACTTGAGATACAGGGATGGAAGTAATATGTCAAAACACTTGAGTGAATTTCAAGATATTGTGAATCAATTGACAAATCTTGAGATTGACTTAGGTGATGAATTGCAATTATGTTTGTTGCTTGGTACTCTTCTGATAGTTGGGACACATTGGTTGTGGCGTTAAATAATTCAGCTCCTTATGATGTACTTTCTATCATCATGGTTAAAAAAAACTTGTTCAATGAAAAAACAAGGAGAAAATGGTTGAATTATACTTCTAGATCGGAGGCACTTATCATAGAAAACAGGTGACGAAGTCAATCAAGAAAGTTTCAAAGTAATGATAGGGGCAAGTCAAGAAGAAGATCGAAGTTAAGGCCGAGGAGAAGTGTGAAGTGTTACAATTGTGGCAAAATGGGACATTATGCCAAAGAGTGCTTGCAATAAAAAAAGAGATAAATCTCATGATAGAAATGGGATAAAAAGAAAGAAGAAAATCAAGCTACACCAGTAGCCACATCCGATGGTGATATTGTCTTCATTTGTGATGATGGTTATGTAAACCTTACATGTCAAGACTCTAGATAGGTTGTTGATTCTGCAGTTTCTTTTCATGTCACCTCATGGTGTGATTATTTTATATCTTATCGTGGCGATGATTTCAATTGTGTTAGAATGGGAAACAGTGGTGTTTCTGAAGTTATTGGCATGAAGATGTTCACTTGGAGATCGATGTGGGATGCAATTTACTTCTAAGAAATATAAGACATGTTCCGAATATTGAACTTCATTTGATCTCTACATGTGCCTTAGATGACAATGGTTACGGTAGTTTTTTCTATGATGGCAAATAGAAATTGACTAAAGGCTCTATGATAGTAGCAAAAGGCAAGAAGACATGCACTCTTTATACCATTAAAGCAAAATTGATCAGAGAAGAGGTAAATGCAGTGGAGGACTCATCAGTTGATCTATGGCACATGAGGCTTGGACATCTTAGCGAGAAAGGACTTGAGATTCTTGCTAAAAAGAATTTTCTACCATTGAAGTAGAAAAATTTGACAAAATGTACTCATTGCATAATGGGTAAGTAACATTGATTCTCATTTCAGAGTTCCTCTCCACACACAAAATCTAATGTACTTGGTCCAGTTCACACTGATATTTGTTGCATGAATACTAGAACACTTGGCGGTGCATTATATTTTGTGACATTTATCAATGATTGTTCTAGAAAAGTGTGGACTTTTGCTTTGAAATCTAAAGATCAAGTGCTTGCGACTTTCAAACAATTTCATGTCAACGTGGAAAAAAAAATCGAAAAGAAGTTGAAATGTGTTCGAGCCAATAATGGTGGAGAATATAGAGGCCCGTTTAAGTATTCTGCATCAAACTTGAGAAGACCGTTCTAAAAACACCATAGTAGAATGGAGTGGTAGAGAGAATGAATCTGACGATTAATGATCGGATTCGGTGTATGCTATCTCATGCGAAGTTGCCTAAGTCATTCTTGGGTGAAGCGATGAGAACGGTCGTAGATTTGATAAATCTTTCTCCACCAGTTCCTCTTAAGGGGGATGTCTCGCAAAGAGTTTGGAGTGGGAAAGATGTTTCTTACAATTATCTGAAAGTGTTCAGCTACCGGGCATTTATACATATTCCAAGAGATGATAGATCCAGGCTTGATGATAGGTCTAAATAGTGTATCTTTTTGGGAATTGGCATGAATAGTTTGGCTATAGATTATGAGATCCAGCTACAAAGAAAGTCATCAGAAGTCGAGATATGGTGTTCTTTGAGCATCAAACCATTGAAGACATCAATAAGCTAGGGATGCCAAAGAACGTAGCTCAACACAGGGTTAATTTCAGCCCAAATCCTCCGACCATATTGGGTGAAAATCAAGAGAGAGAAGTGCATGAAAATCATGAATATGATAAATCCTTATAGAATGTTGATTCTTCAATGGAGGCAGGTGAATCAGTTGAGCAAGAGCACCCAGTTGAACCAGTTGAGCAAGAAGAATCTGTCTTACCTCAAGTGAGAAGATCAGAAAGAGAGCGTAGACAATCATAAAAATATCAATCGCATGAGTATGTATTACTCACCTATACAAGAGAGCCAGAAACTTATAAAAAAGCTATATCGTGTGATAAAAGGAATGAGTGGCATGAAACTATACAAGATGAGCTCAAATCTTTATATGAGAACTACGCATTTGAATTAACGAAGTTACTTAGGGGCAAGAGAACACTCACAAACAAATGGGTGTACAAGTTGAAGATGGAAGAAAACAGTTTGCAATCACGATATAAGGCTATGCCTGTTGTGAAGGGCTTTCGTTAGAAGAAGAGAATTGACTTTAAAGAGATCTTTTCACCGGTTGTAAAAATGCCTTCTATTCAAGTTGTTCTTGGGTTAGCCGTGAGTTTGGATTTAGAAATTGAACATCTTGATGTAAAAACAGCTTTTCTTCATGGAGATTTAGAAAAAGAGATAAACATGGAGCAACCGAAAGGTTTTAAAGTTGAAGGTAAGAAGCATTTTGTATGCATGTTGAAAAAGAGTTTATACGGTCTCAAGCAAGCGCCAAAACAGTGGTATATGAAGTTTGATTCATTCATGGAAGATCATAGATATGGTAAGACCAATTCTAACTCTTATGTCTTTATGAAAATATTTTCAGATGATGATTTTATTATCATCCTACTCTATGTAGATGATATGTTGATAGTTGGGCATGATGCTAATAAAATCAAGAGCTTGAAAAATGAGTTGAGTAAAACCTTTGTGATGAAGGATCTTGGATCGGCTAAGCAAATACTTGGTATGCAAATTACTATTGATAAGAAGAACAAGAAACTCTGGCTATCTCAAGAGAAGTATATTGAAAAAGTGCTTGAAAGATTTAACATGAGCACATATAAATCGATAAATACTCTACTTGCTGGTCACCTCAAGTTGAATAGTAATAAGTGTCCTACAAGTGAGAAAAAGAAGGAAGAGATGATGAAAATTCCTTATGCATCTGCCGTGGGTAGTTTGATGTATGCCATGGTTTATATAAAACCGAATAGTGCTCATGTAATTAGTGTTGTGAATAGATTTCTCTCAAATCCAGGTAAAGAACATTGGAACGGTGTGAAATGGATTTTGAAGTATCTCAGAGGCACTTTAAGATTATACTTGTGTTATGGAAATGGAAATCCTGAGTTGCATGTTTATTCAAATTCTAATTATACCGGTGGCAGTGATTTCCGAAAGTCTACATCAGATTATATGATGATCTTTGCAGGGAGCAGTTTCATGGCAATCGAGATTGCAAAAATGTATTACTCTGTCTACAATTGAAGCGGAGTATATTGCTATCACCAAATGAGCCAAGGAACTCTTATGGATGCAGAAATTCCTACGAGAGTTGGGCTTGAAGCAAGATAAGTTTGTTTTATATTGTGATAGCATAAGTTCTGTCTATCTTACAAGAATCCAGTGTTGCATTCAAGATCGAAACATATTGATGTGAAATATCATTGGATTGGAGAAAAGTTAGAAGAAAAACTATTTCTACTTGAAAAAGTCTATACCGACGATAATGGATCCGACATGATGACCAAAGCCTTACCAGTGATGAAACTTGACTCTTGTCAAAGAAAGCAGGCATGATGGAACTTCCCACATGAGGTAGAGGGGGAGATTTGTCAATTGGGTCTCCCTCACGTAGGGGATCCAGCAACATTCTTTTGATTTTTTTAAAAGAAAAAGTTGAGACAAGATTAGTGGAGAGTTAATGAGAGAAGAGAAAGAGGGGGTGTGAAAAAAGTGTGTAGTGCGTTGTAAGTGAGAGTGGAAAAATTTAGAGAGTTTACAGAGAGCTCACCGAGAGTCTGCGAGGAAGAAAAAGAGGAAGAGAGAAGAATTTCGCAGTCCAAATTTGAGTGCCAAACATTGACGGAATTAGCTCAAATTTGGATATATTGTTCATGAGATCGAAATCTACGTGTTGATGGTTCTCGTTTGTTGATATTCTCTTCCAAATTCTCCAACCGCAGTTAGAGTTTCTTATCTCTTGTGTATTATTCCATCTTTGTGGTGATAAAGTATTCTTGTAATGTTGATGTAGAGCTGACTAGAGAGAGACTCTTTTGTATACCTGCTATTCTTGGTGATTAGTGGAGGATTTTGGGTCGCCCGTGATTTTTCCCGCTTCGGGTTTTCCACGTAATCTTGGTGTGTTATTTTTATCACTCCGCATGAGATTATTTGACTAGATATAATTATTGATTGTTGATGGATTAAGTCGGTGAAATTAGGGGGATATTTTTTTTATCCTGAATTGGCTTAATTAGAGGCAAAGTGCTGCCCGTTTTCCCTCCCAACAAGTTTTCACTCATAGAGCGTGATTTTATATTGATCCTTTGCTTCATTTTTATTTTAGACATATGCCATCATTTTTGAACAAACTTGCGAAGAAGCGTAGCTGTATTGTTGCTGTGGTGGGTTGCGGCCATCTGATTGGCATTGAAGACGCATGGAAGGGGTGAGGAGTCTGCCCAAAGTGTTTTGATGCGTCAACGCTCGCTTTTAATTTTTGTTATTGCTTTTTTTTTTCTTTGGGTTAGTTGTTGGGGAAGTGACTTGGGAAGACAGGTGTTCGAGAGGGAGCTTCCCCTCGGTTAGGCTTCATGATTTCCACTTCGTTGTTCTGTCCCTTTTTGTGTCTGTCTGTTACGTTTCATGATCAGGAGCTAACAAGGAGGAACATCGGATCCTTCGTGAGGGGAAGCCGCTTTCGCAAACTATGAAGTGGGAACACATTCTTTTCGATGAGGTGAGTGAATGGTAGCATTTTGCTGTGATATGAGTGCTAACATAGTCTAATGCTTTGTAGCCAATGGAAAGATTTCAATATGTCCATGCCGACTACACTCGATGTCATTTTTTAAGTCCAATTACATTTTGCAGTTACACATCTACATTCTCCTATAGTTGAGGTCATACTTTCCATTTTAAAGGTCATACTTGCTTCTATTTTTCTTCTCCATCCAACATTGGTGGCGCTAGAGTCAAATATGGGAGTGATTGGTGTGGTCTTGGCTTGTGTGGAGTGGCTAACAGTCTTTACAATGTCGAGGGAGGGCACAGAGCCATGCATTATGTTCAACCGCCTGTGTGGTGTTAAAGACAAGGTTCTTCATTACAGCTTAATATCATGAGAATAGTTTTGTGTTAAAATCTATATCCATGAGAACCCCAAATAAGAAAGTGGTCATGCCTTTTGACTATGCTTATATGCCTACTCTGTCCCCACTTTGGAATTGCATTCTAAAATGTTGCTTCGTATAGTTTGTTTTCTCAACTTTTTCGTATTGCATCAAGGGTGCTTGTCCTATTTGGGCATCTGTTGCGCATGCATATGGTTCTTACTAGGAAGGTATTCTGGTCGGTAAATTTTTTTTTTTGTGTCAAATTTTCAGGAATTCTTGGTACTCATTGATACCTTACTGTTTGATCATGAAATAGATGATAGTGGATGATATAGTCTTCATAGAGAGAGGCATATCGTTCGAAACTGACTTCCTTTCCCTATTTCTTCTAATTCTTCAGCCATGTGCTTTGCGTCGAAAGAGTTGCTTACTCAATTGTGCGGAGCAAAATGAAGGGACCAAGTATAAGTGGCTGATGAGAAGCCGCGAGGGTTCTGATGTGGCGCGATGCTGGTGCGTGTCGAAGGTTCTTTATCAACGAAGAATGGTAACACAGTACGATGTTGCTCGGAAGACGCTTTCTGCTGGGGCCTTGGAAAGTCTGACGGCCATCGCGTTTGACTTTCAGAGGCCGAAAAAATTCTCGTTCGAGAAACCACAGCGGTCTCATGGGGTTATCACATGTTAAAAGTGTGCTTTTTTTTTTTTTTGGTCGGAATGGCAAAAGTGTCCTAGACATCCACGAGCTTGACTGAATTGCATCACCACCTCTTAAAGTCTTGAGCCCTTCTAGATTGACGCAGTAAATGACTATACGCACTTCTGAAGTCATGCCCCTTCAGTAAGCATGGTCCCTTATGATCGCCCGTGTTCCAAGACTGCTCGCGAGAGGACCATCCTCGAGAATCACGGGATTTGCGCACTTCTGTGATTGCTCGGTATAGTCGAGACTCGGGAGAACTGCCACGCTCGACAAGGACTAATCGATTGTTTATCCGTAAACCTAGGAATGCCACCCATCAAGATGGCTACCAAGGGTCGTGCGGGGCTGCTTGAATGACAATTGAGGTGACTAGGATCGTAACCACCGTGTTGTATAGTAGCTAGATCTATGCAGCCGAATGCGACCTACATTTTTTCGACATACGCAGCTCAAAATACAACCTATGTCGCCCCCACGATTAACATTCTTGTCCGGCAATGACTTCCGATTGTGCCGCGGTAGGTTCTTTCGAAATCGTAGGGCGTAAAATATAGGATTTTGAAATTGGAGGAGGTAGAGTGCTGACATAAAGGGATTAAAGACTTACCAAAGATTAAAACAAAAAAAAAAAAGAAGAGGCGGATTAAAGAAAATTACAGGGTTAGTAATCGAGCTAGAGACTTCACATGGATTTCGGAAGAAGATGGGCTTGCATAATGGGCTGAAATTACTAGGCTTTTTATATGTAGCCTGTTGAGCAGTTGTATACTAAGGCAGCATTAAAAGTGCGTAAGGAGGCCCGTTGTGGCCATTGGGTTGGTCCTTCGGGACATTAAGATAGATTTTTCTTTTGTATGTAAGTAAAAAAGTTGCATGAGGGAGTGCAAATGTTTGGTAAGAAGCCAATGGAGTTGGATCAGGGCACAAATGGGCCTTTTTTTCTTCTTCTGCTGTATCGATCACTTGGTGTGATCAAACATTGTTATTGCCAAAAAATATCCTTAAAACGTACTGAAAACTAGCTAACCAGTTTTATTTTCTTATGAATGAGAATAAAAATAAATGAATCCAAATATTATATATTAAAACATTTAAAACAAATGGTTACATACAAACCAAAGCTAGGGAGAAATATCCCAAAAAAAAAAAATCCTAAACTCATTGTACAACGGTCAATTTAGTCATAAATTTTTAAAATTTTTCCAAGTAGTCTTAAACCTTTTGAGGATTCACCAATGCATTCTTTATGGTCGATATTGACTGTAAATTGTTAACATGGGTGCTACTTGCTCTACATGGCATGGCTAACATTGACATTGATGATTTTTGCATTTTTTTATAGACTAAAAAAAACCTTTGATTTTTTTTTTATATTTTGCTTTTTTTTCTCCTGTGGCCTCAAGGGTCGTTGGCCGAGCCAGGTCCCCATTGGTTGGAAATTCGAAGCAAAAATGTAAAAGAAAAGAAAAAAAGGGAAAATTTAGATTTCAGAAAAAAAAAAAATTGTCAATAAAGCGTTCATTCAACATTGACTATATCGCCGCATTAGCGATTTTCAGCTAAAATTGGCCAGAAGGACTGCATATAGCCAATCGTCAAAAGAGTTAGGATTAAATTGGTTTAAATTAAAAAGTTTAGGATTGAATTTGCATATGTACATATGTTTAGGACTTCTTTAGTAATTGTACTGCCGAAGGTAAGTAGCACTCCCAAGAGAGGTCTCTTTTCTCAATTCTTTTCTGGGCAGAAGGCAACAACGTCTAGTCATATACATATAATGATTATGGAGACCGAAATAACAATGCTAGTTCTAAAGAGTCAAAGGAAGGAGGCCAAATACATAAGAAATTCCAAATGAGAACGCCCAATGACCAAAGTGGTTATGTTGGGTACGCAACAAAATATTTTACCAAGTCAAAGTCGAGGAATTAGTAAAGCTAAGTTCCTAAGATAGGGACCATAAATTTTTTTTTTTTTTGACAAATGAAGGCTCGAGCAAAAGATGGTGACTCTTCTCTTGTTCCCTAGTGTGTGTTAGATTGTGGGTGGGCCAGTGTGCAATATGTCCCATGCATCGCGTGGTCCATAGGGAATACAAAAATGTGAAAATGTCAGAAAAAGTGCAGTAATCTTACTTACATGTCATGTTAATTTTCTAGAAGATGTACGCACGGGAATGCATTTAATCGATGTGAAGAAAAAATTTAGCTCCTTAGAAAGACTTGAACATGTTAAGTCGCATCAGATCTCGAGTCTTGATTTGGACTCGTTTGATTTATGTGGCTTTCATGTTATCTTCCCGCGTTTATGCGGCTTTCATGTAAATAGCCTCAGGGCCAATTCTAAGCTTAATTCAGCCTATTAAAGTCTAATTAAATAAGAAGGCCTTTTAATTAAACATCTATTGATCATTAAAAAGCCTAACTAAGCCCGCCAAAGAGCGATCAAGCCCACAATGGCCAAGAGATCGGCTAGCCCATTCATTGGGTGGCCGAATTCCTCAAAGATCAAGAGGCTCAATTTGATGTAATTTGGCCCTTTACGACTTAATCAAATGATAATTTGATCCTGGGTCTCTTTTGCAAATATTAAAAAAATCGAGACCCCTGACTTGTCTTCGTCTATGAATATGACGTTATGCCCCAGCGTTTAAGAATGTACATTCTTTCCTAGAAATTGATAATAAAATAGAGAGAGAGGAAGAGAGAAAGGGTCGGTCGAGAAATTCTCGGCGAGCTCCCCATCACCTCCGCCATCCGCTGCTGCGCCACTGTCGGCCACCCTCCCAACAAGCGTCTACTGCTCCCCCTGACGTCTGCTGCAGTCCTCACCAGCCACCGAGAAGCGGAAGCCCAGCCGGACGCCGCTGATCTGGGACCTCCATGATGCCGCTGTCTTTTGCCGGAACCTCTGCAACCCAACATTGTTCCTACTACTGTCACCTGAGCTGAGGAGTCCAACGATTGTCGCTGCTTGTTCGGCCACGCTGCTAAGCTCGCTGCTGTTGCTATTCGCTACTCCCAATGAACCCATGCTGCATCGGCGACCTCCCCCGTAGGCAATCGATTAGGAATTTCATAATTCACAGCCTACCTCATGATTAATATAGTCTATCTATAAGACTTTAGATAGAATGTTTAACTAGGTGGGGTTTAAATCTGATAGGCCGTAATCTATAAGACTTTAGATCGGTAATGGTATTTAAAATTGCGATATTCTTAATTTATTTCTTTTCATATTTGAATTGATTTGATCGCGGTTGTTATCTTTTAGGGTATTTGATTTCATGATTTAAAATTCTAAAAGATATTACACGAAGATAGTTATTGCATATAGAAAGATTTGCATAGAATTGCCCTGTTAGTTTTAAATTGCATTCTAGAATAGAATAATTTAGATGATGTTTAAAATTGTTCCTTCGGTACGTGAGGTCAATGCTAACTTGAGTTCAAACAATTTTTTAAAAAAATTATCCTCCAAAGAAATGAAAATGAGATTTAAGATGAATAGATGCGGTACCTGCTTCTGCACTTAATGTTCAAGTGAACAAGCTCAAGCTTTATGCCTTTACAAAAAGTTAGAAACAAGTACATTGATCATCCAGAAAGCTAATCCTATAGGAACGAACATTACTATGACCAATCTATGTACTACGTTCCAGCGGAGAACTATTGCCTGCCGACATTAGGTCAGTTAGGCAGAGGAAATAAGCAATTTCATGGGCTAAAAATTAAACCAGCTCTCTCGAAGTCAAATGTAAGTAAATTTCATGAGCTGGTTTGTCCGAGCCAGCACACTGAGAACAAACCCCGGAATTGCGTGATGTATAACGTAATTACCCCGGTAACCTATTTTTAGACGTACTACGTGAACTGACGATGGTCTAGTCGCGGATAGTAATTTAAGTTTGGTGAGTCTACTAGCTACGAGGACGAACCCGTCCGCAAAAGAAATTTCATTCTCTGAAGAGAAGCTCACTAACTGAGGACGATTACATCTTCCGGGACGCATGAATTCTCAAGTGTTCTGGCAAGACGACGTCATTGCATCCATGTTTAAGCTTTTCGAAGTTTCGTGTCGATTCATAAGAGAAATATGAACAATGCTAAATCGACATTATGATGTTCATTCAAGTCGATATATAATGCAGATTAAGCAATTTTGAGCACTTCGAACTATGCTTTATGTCTAGTTTTCGAGATATTGATTACGAAATTCATCTCAAGACGAATTCTTTGTAAAAAGATAGCACGTTCAGCTTTAAGCAAAGAACACGGGATAACATGATAACAACTTCTAATTTGGGGTGAACGAGATGGGAGCACTTTCTCGGTCGAAGGGGCAAAAACTCTCAGCGCATTAAGAGGGCAGGTTGATTATGAGTGAGCTAACATTTTGTTTACTGGCTGTCTTTAGGGTGTTCTGCTGAGGATCAAATTGCACTGCAACTGTGATTCCTGTAGACGTGCAGTTCGTAAAGAAGCGAAAAAAATCTAAAGATCATAGAACAATTCCTGTAGATTGTTGAAGAATGATCTACCCGGTCGTGCGTTGCACATTTGTTGCGCAAGTTAGATATTTAAATTGCTCACATGATGTGCCTCTTATTAACGTGAAAATGGATTATGTTTGTTAAGGAATTAATGTACAAGATTTGTGTCATCCAATGTCATTGTTAGATTAGCTGAATTCACCTATTTTATAATAGATGTTCAATCATCGAACTAATGTTTGTCAGATCAACACATGCACATGTGCACCCAAGAGATTGGACTTGGATAGATTTGGATCTAATTTATACATCGTGGATTTTGATGATATAAATGAGGAGGGTATTGCTTTAATTGATGATCAGCCGATGGCATAACCAGTGACTGCAGTTGGTTATGCTATCGGGGGTGCTATCCCCAAAAATGCTCTACTTAGACTTCGCGTTCATTTGCTTTCATGCCAAAGCCAATGTAATTCCAATGAACCTCATGCCATCAACTATCCGAGGGTTCGCTCTCACTCGACGTGATGATTCTTGAATCGATGATTTTTTCTGATTTCCTCTTCTACTTTCCTGAAATGATCTGTCAGGGTTGGCTTGGGGTGCCAAGATCAAAAATAAAGATCCGAGGACCTGAAGATCGAAGCCAATGTGCAAACCGACTCGCGAGCTTTGCCTACGTTGGTGAATTACACTCATGACATGGTCGAGGTCCTTAATATTTTCTTGTACTGCTGTCTTTCTCATATTCAACATTATGCGATGCATTTTCTTTTCTTCTCCTCTTATTTTTATACATAGCACCGATGGCATAACCAATTGCAGGCCCTTGTCATCTTTAAAGGACATTTTGGTTTTCAAAGGTGCCGTGGGTTAATGCAAGCCAAGCTAGACCCTCTAGCTAGGGCTGTCAAAAAAGCCAAGCAAGCCCAACCCGACCCGATGTAATCCGACCTGAAAATTAAGGTTATTTTGGGCCGCTCGCCTTGGTCTCCTCGAGTAATGGCCAAGTGTAGGGTATCCTGACCGTTTGGGTTGTTTGTTTTTTGGGCAAGGCCTACTTTTTTTCTTTTTTGAAACTCTCAATTTTGAGAAGCACTAGCCCCAACTCTAATCTTCACGATGAACGCCCCAAGCTCCCTCTTTGAACTAGGTTAGCCGACACTCTTAATTTCTTCGACTGCTCAATGCAAATGTTAGATTGGTGATTATTACACTCAAACTACCTTTGTGGCAAGGTTGGGGTTTACCAATAGGATCCAATATCTTGGGGAGAAACAAAAGCAGTAAATCCTAGTGCTCTCGTGGCTCGGCACGAAATTGGGCTTTTACTTCTCGGCCTAAAGAAGGGCAGAGAGGCATATGCTTTTACTTTAACCCGATACAGACGTGGCGTCACCTCATTTTTATAGACACCCATTCATTTCGAGACATCTGTCCATTAGTGGCCAGGTGGGCCACTTATGACAGATGTCTTAAAATGAATGGGTTGTCTATAAAAATGAGGTGACACCACGTCCGTACCTAATATTTCTCCTTTCACCGGCCATTTTTTCTTACACGGCCGTGACTTTTCCCTCCGTAAACGGTCCTGCCAATTTGACTGCCAACGAAAACGGTCGGGCATTCATACTACCGTCTTGCAGAAGAAGCCCCACGGCAATGTGGAAGGAGGACTCTTCAGCATATATTCCATGGTCAATCCATCATCACGACGAAGAAAAGAGATCCACTCGAGAAACATGCGGTGGGATTTCTTCAAAAAAAAAAAGACCCTTGCATTGACTCCGTGAAATATTTTCGAATCACCTCTAGTTATCCTAAAAGCATATCAAGAGAAGGCAGAGAGACAGATCCGATTCAAATTTCTTTTTAAAATGGCAACCAATTGCAGGCCCTTGTCATCTTTTAACATTTTTGGTTTTTCGAAGATGCTGTGGGTTAATGCAAGCCAAGCAAGACCCTCTAGCTAGGGCTGTCAAAAAAGCCAGGCAAGCCCAACCCGACCCGACCTAATCCAACCTGAAAATTAAGGGTATTTTATGGTCGTGCCTTGGTCTTCCTCGGGTAATGGCCAAGTGTAGGGTATTCTGACCATTTGGGTTGGGTCGTGTTTTGGGTAAGGCCGTACTTTTTTCTTTTTTGGAAACTCCCAATTTTGAAAAGCACTAGCCCCAACTCTAATCTGCGCGATGAACGCCCCAACCTCTCCTCTTTGAACCAGGTCTAGCCGACACTCTTAATTTCTTCGACTGCTCAATGCAAATGTTAGATTGTGATTATTACACTCAAATTACCTTTGTGGCAAGGTTGGGGTTTACCAATAGGATCCAATATCTTGGGAGTGCACGAAATTGGGCTTTTACTTCTCGGCCTAAGGAAGGGCAAGAAAGGCGTATGTTTTTACTTTAACATAGAGGCGTCAAATGGGTGGGTCGGGTCGGGTTTGGGTCGGGTCGAATATGGTCCGACCCATATTGACCCGTCTAACCCGTCTTGACCCATATTTAATGACCCATACCCGACCCGACCTACAACTGACGTATACCCAACCCGACCCATTTTGACCCATATTACCTCATTTAACTTATTTTAGGCTTTTTACCTGTGTATATTACCTGGCTAAAAACTTCACACCAAATAAAAAAAGTAAATTAAATAATAAAAAAATTAAAAAAAATCTGTAAATTGAAATGCTTATAAATAAATAAAAAAAGGCCAACTAAATACTTATAATCGATCCAACCTATGTAAGGAAAAATGCTAAAATAAGACGGTAGCGATAAAAAAAAAAAACAATTGCAACCTCATTTGTAATTGATCCATATGGAATAAAAGATTGACTAGTTTCCCACATATATAATCTCTAGTTACAAGAGCAAGTTTCTGAATACATTTTGAGCATTTACTAATACATTTTGAGCATTTATCGGTCTGTAAAAAAAAAAAAACTTAGCTGAGATAATTATATGTATTAGTACTCTATTTGTTCCGAAGGCACAGAATTACCACTAGTATGATGACCATCTATCCAACAAGTTCGTCTAAAACTATTATGCTGATTGGTTTATCCAATTTAGCCGAGAGAAAGATTTTACAAACACTTATTTTTCGAAGAACTGTTCGTTCTGTCATGGACTTTACAAGGAGTTAACCAAGTGTCCCTCCTAGTCATATATTGTAGAACTCCTCTAGCAATCATTTGTATAACATGGCATGAAATACTGAACAGCTTGACATAGCATCTAGAGAATGCAGATGGAGATTGTACATTGTAAGATATTCTCAAATACTACAAAAACCTTCACAAAAACAATTTTCTAGCAACCGATAACTCAGATGACTATTCACTAGTGAATAATACAATCGTCAGAAAGAAAAACTCCAGACATAAATAGGAAGGACTGATGCATCTCCTTTTAACCGTTCACCCACAGCACAAATGACTTTAGTGGCCCCAAGCCTGTGACTCTCCAGATGAAGCACAAGCAGGTGAAATTCTAGGACTTACAATACCAACATCATGGGCTTGGCTTCTCCTTAACAGTTTCATTAAATGAGGAGGCAAGAAATTCAGCAAGGTTTAGTCCAGAACCAAACTTGTTGGGAGATTCTGCAGCTCTCAGCTTCTTTGGCCTAATGGACTCAGGCATCCAGGAACTCGAAGATCTGAGTGAACTGGAACTGAAGGAAGAATCAATGCCCCTCCATAAAACAGGTTTTAAATCCTTCCATGGGTCTTCTAACATGGACTCATGAAAGAAACGCTCTGGGCCTAGTGGAATAATAGAGTACTAATACATTTTGAGCATTTACTTCAATGCCGATGCTGTAAATTCTTTGCCAATTTTTGCTCAACATACTGCACCCTGTCGTAGCAGATATAACAATAGCAATTATAACAAGTGAAAACAATTGAAGCTAACAAGTGGAATATATCAACAAGAGCAGATAGCTAATCATAACAGGACAAGTGGACATGCAAGTGAAGAAATGAATCAAAAGTAGCAAATATTGGAGCAATCACTAATGAACATCATGTGAGTAAATCAAGAGGAGAATGAGATAATAAAAAAAGTACCTAATGCAAATAGTCTTCAAAGTTGACAATGAGAGACTCATCATCAAAATCTTCCTCAAGTGGAACTCCAAATAACCAATTTCTGGTGCACAGCTCGGCCTCCACATTTTCAGGTGAAAGAGAACTACGATATTTATTGAGAATGCGTCCTCCAATGCTAAAGGCTGACTCTGAGGCAACGGAAGTGATAGGAATGCTCAATATATCACGTGCCATAAGAGACAACTCGGGATACCGCTGTGAATGAGCTTTCCAATAATCAAGGACATTGAGATTTGGATGTTGTTTTCTATCAAGCCTATTCTCCTCCAAATACAAATCCAATTGTGACTTACTAGATTGTGATCCAAAGTGTTCACTCTCGAATGCATCGTACTCATCAAGATGGTCCTCCATGTTCTCAAGAATGTCCTCAACTGAAATGTTGCCTCGACTACTTGAAGATGTAAAGCGATCAACTCTAGACGTAGAGGCTACATATTCATCAAAAAGCATATAGAGTTTTTCTCAAATGCTCTGTACAAATTCTACATGATCATCCATGCCCAACTTTGAATAGCAAAACTCTAACAAGTGTAGCTTATAGCGAGGATCCAATATAGCTGCAAAAGATAAGACAACACTATAACACTTTCAAAGTGAAATGACGAAGGACATCATCACTACTAATTACATTCCTGACACACTAACATATATTCCGCAGATTAACAACCTTCCTATAAGATTAAGTTAACTCAGCCATGGAAATGCAACTAATGATTCCACGCGCTCCAACGCAGGACATTCACAATGAAGGAGCATTAAAACCAATGAAAAGAGAACTTCAACGCACTCCACGCGCAAGACTCCACAAGCTCAAATCCAACTCCATAAATTAACCTTAAATCAAATGCCTAACCAGCACAAAGAGAAACAAAAAATAACAAGCTAATAGTCACCAACAATAAGCAAACAGAGTAATTACCGAATGAAATTTCACCGTACAAATGACATCAAGCAAAAGCTATACGCGAGACATGACTTCACCTCCAATGAGTGCAGCATAGCCCAGAGTCAACTTCTTCGACGTCGACATCCCCAGCTTCTTCTCCCTATTGCCCTCTGACGAGCTGGCATTCAATTATTAATCCATTCTTGGGAAATCCATGCTTAGCTCATCAGCTCACTTTTCATTAGCTATGTTCTCCGTCATCCATACATCGTTGGACGAAACAATCCCTGATCTAACTCAAACAGAACCAAACGATCTAAAGACTCCACCAAGCTCAACGGAGCTCCAGGCGAAGCCTAAACCAACAAGGCGATTCGCGCTCCTCCTACTCCAACAGAAATGCTAAACCCTAAATCACCACCCGAAAAAACCAAAGCATCATCGCACATGCTGTAAACAGCGGGAAAAGCTCGGATAAATTGCAGATCACAGCGAAATCCATACCTCGCGCCCAAAGAAACCCGTCGGAATTGAACGAGCTTAACACCGCAAGCTAGGGTTCCTCCTCGCTGCCTCGCTCTTGAAGAACTCACCGGCCGCCGTGCCCAGCAAACCCTCCTCTTCTATGGGATAGGAGCAAGCGTTGGGTGGGTCACGAGAAGCTCCATATTTGACCCATTCAAGACCAAACTGTTCTGTAGTTGCTTGTTGGGTCGAAAAGGGGTAGAAAATGGGTCTAAAATGGGTTTCACATGTGGCCCATATTTGACCCATTTTAACTTTATTTCAATCTTTTAAACTCATTTTTAGAGGCTCTCTAAAAATTAGTGACCCATATAAGACCCATTTTACACAAAAATGAGTCAAATATGGGTCTATGACCCATATTGACGGCTCTACTTTAACATGATTGAGAGGCGGCGCCACCTCATTTTTAAAGAGCTCCATTTATTTTGCGACATCTGTCCATAAGTGGCCCACCTGCCCTTGTGGACAGCTGTCGTAAAATGAATGGGCGTCTATAAAAATGAGTTGACACCACGTCCGTACCTAATATTTTCTCCTTTCACTGGCCATTTTTTCTTACCCGGCCGCGACTTTTCCCTCCGCAAACGCGTCCAGCCCAATTTGACTGCCAACAATAACGGCCAGGCATTCATACTACCGTCTTGCAGAAGAAGCCCCCGCGGCAATGTGGAAGGAGGACTCTTAATTCGGCATATTCCATGGTCAATCCATCATCACGACGAAGAAAAGAGATCCCTCGAGAAACATGCGGTGTGAGTTCTTCAAAAGAAGGACCCTTGCATTGACTCATATTTTCGAATCACCGCTAATTATCCTAAAAGCATATCAAGAGAAGGCAGAGAAACAGATCCGATTCAAATTTCTTTTTCAAATTACAACCTTCTCACATGAAATTTGTCTTAATTTCTTGTTTGGTCATTTATATGCGAAGTCTATCTTATCTGATAGCTTACTAAAGAGCAATATATCATGGAATAGTATTAAAAAGAACTCAAGAATAAATTCATCGGGGTTTTACGTTCGATAAGACATTGCGATCTGCTATTCAAAACAGTATCCTCAAAAAGTGTCAACCAAAATTATGAATTGGAACTGGAAAATGGATCCCCATTTTTTCTTTTTCGTATCCAAAAATCTTAGAGCAAAGAAGAACTCCAAAGTCACTGAAGTCATGCCCAAAATAGATAGAATCTGCTTTTGGGAGATGGTGGGGGATGCCGGGGCCAACACGATTTTGACGGGGCTTAATCCATTGCGGTCAATACACGCGATCAATCTACAAAGTTTGCTGTTTCTGCGTATAAGTCCAAAAGAGAGCATCCCATAGACCATGCAAAAGAGAGCGCTCCCTGGAGACAGAGGCCGCAGAGGTTGGAGGCGTTATTGACGCCAGACTCCGTCCCATGCGACCAGACGACGACCCCGGAGCTACTCGTCGCCGCGGAACAAGGCAATGCAAGTCAATGCAAAATATACCGATCACAGACTCCAAGAAGATGTAGATAAACACAGACTCAAAATATACATCGATGTTGATTAGTAATTTGCATTGTCATCAAGCAAAATCACGCAAAATATACCGATCGGAGAACTTCAAAGTCACAAAAGTCACGCCCCAAATAAAGGGAAAATGTTACCAAAAATCCTAAACTATGTCCGTTGCGATAAATTTATCCAAATTTTTTTTTGTGACACTAAAAATCCCAAACTTGATCATAGGGTCCCCTTAAAAATCACCATTAACATCTGACGTGGCGCTCGCGTTAGGGTTTTTGTCACAATGAGCATAATTCTGGGTTCTTGGTGGCATTTCCCCCCAAAATATATATATATATATATATATATATATATATATATATATATATTACACATATGCTTTCCAAAGAAGATAAAGACACAAATGGTCTTTGAACTTTAGCTTTATGTGCAATATGGTTTCTGAATTTTGCGGTCTTTAAACTTTATTTGAATATATAACCTTATCCCTGAACTTTTAATTTGCTCAATATTGTCTCTACAATCTTGGTTTATATTCAATTTAGTCCATGAAATTTATGAGAATGTTTAATGTTGTCCTTAAACTTGAAGTAATGGAAGAAAAATATTGAACATTTTTATATAGTCAGGGACTAAATTGAATATGTATAAAGAAAAATTCAAGAAAAGATGACATTACACATTGAGCTAAAGTTCATGAATCACATTGAACAAATTAAAAGCTCATTAACAACATTGCATATTGAGCAAAAATTTAAGAATCATTTTTGTCTCCTCTCTTTGGAAATGGTGGGGAATTTGACTGGCCTACGCTTCTGAGGGCCATAGTAAACACTTGTATATATACGAGTTTTGCTAGTAAAATTCTTGATGAAGTGGACCCTCAATAATATCTAATCATTTTTTTTTTTCGTGTCTCGTAATAGGCTGTTAGTCTTGAAATGCCACATAATCATTTCTATATATAAGGTCGCGTGTGTGGCGGGTGATAAATTCACGAAGTTTCCTGTTATTACGTATTAGTCCAAGGAGAGCATTCCTTAGACCAATAAATCATGGCAGTAGAGATGAGTCTGCAAGAGAGTGATCTCTGGAGACTCAGGCTGCAGAGATTAGAAGCGACTTTGACACAAGAGTCCGTCTCCTGCGATGAGACAACGACCCGTGAGCTATTCACTGCTGCAAAACAAGGCGACGTGGACGGCTTCATCAGAGTCGTAGATCGCTACTGTTCCGATCGCAATCACTCGCAATCAACGTCTATGTCTGTGTCTCATTCTGAGCCCCTCCAGAAAACGTTGCTCCATATCACCGCGGCCCTCGAGAGAGACGAGATCCTAAGAGCCATCGTCAACCACTTCCCCGACCAGCTCGTGGCCTGGCAAAATTGCAGGGGAGACACGCGCTTCACTTGGCCGCCAGGGCCGGAAAGGCCCCTGCCGCCCGAGTCCTCATTGGCCGAGCATCAGATGCTGGCGGGGGCGAGATGCGGCGGGCTCTCCTTCAAGTGAGGAATGAAACGGGAAACACCCCGCTGCATGAGGCCGTTGTGAACGGTCACCTTGAAGTGGTTCAGATCTTGATCGATGAGGATTTGCGACCCATGTATTTGGAGAACAAGGAAGGTAAATGTCCGATGTATCTGGCCGTCGAGAGTGGCAAATTGGAGTTGCCAAGATTCTGTTGGCAGTGCCACTTGATCCATCGAGGATCAAGGGGTGTCGCCCGTTCATGCAGCTGTCTTACACGGCAATCTAGGTAATTTTTACTCTCTTTGCAATGCTTCACATCATCCGTTTAAACTTTAAACGACCCAAGAGGGCACATAATTAGCCAAATTATGATTCGGCATAAAAATTGGGTTTATATCATCCCGTTCACGACATAATAAAAAATCGTGTCTTAAGCATTTGACTTGTTCAGAACATTTACGAGCCCCGCAAGTTGTGTAAGTCCAAATTTTTGACCTGTATATGTGATCTTGACGTCAAGTAGTTTACACATAATTGGTGAGATTTGAATGGATGACCTCTAGTCATCAGCTGAATATTCCCCAACTCCTCAACCTAACACGTAAACTATGAGGTTATCCATAAATAAGTTTATTTTAAAGAGAGAGAGAGATATTCCCTATTGGCCAGCCACCTATCTCTCTTCACCACATCGGGCGTCCCAAGTGCTCGTCAGTGTATGTTGCCGTCTCCAACGGTCGATGGGGTGCCATCCACCATCGGGGTTCATTGTGGTTCCTCTCTCTCCACATTTGATCAATCTTAGACCGACTCAATCTAAGGTCGTCCAAAGAGAGAGATGGAGGGACATCAAGAATGAGGGGCAACAAGTGGCATAGAGCTCAAGTAGCAATAATGGTACCGGCAAAGTGAGAGAGGGGGCTCTCGCTAAGTGAGATCAGAGATGGAGAGATGGAGGCGGAGGAGGAAGAAGAGGAAGAGGAGGAGAGAGATAGATCTTCAATACTAACCTTTTAATTGGGAGAATTATCAAAAGAGTTTTAAATTTTTTGTAATTATGTCAATTCAGTAATTTTTTTTATTGATTCAGTCTTAAACTTTCTACTATTGTGTCAATTCAGTCCATCCAACCAATTTTGGTCGGCCCGAGCTGGCTGGATGCCAGCTAAAAAGGCAATCCGAAGACATAATTTTGGGTTTGCCAGACGGTAAATGCCAGCCAACGTCCACGTCAGTGCCATTGGCCCAAATGGACTGAATTAGCACAATTGCAAAAGATTTATGATTGAATTAACGAAAAAAAAAAGACTAAATTGACACAATTGCGATAGATTTAGATTTTTTTAGTAATTTTTCTTTTAATTTTTACAAGAATAATTTCTCTAAGCTATTAGATTAAAGTATGATTTAATATTTAGATATTTTAATATTATTCATCACACATGGTTAGAGTTTGGTCATAGAGCAAAGCGTAGAAATATATACGGAGAGGTAAATACCGGACTTGATAATATTTGAACTCAGGATCTCATTCTTTGATGCCATGTTAGAACAAGCTATAAGTTGAGGAAGATTACATGACTATAAAACCCACTGAAGCCCATGTGAGACACTTTTAAATTGAGGCAGAGTTTGGCTTTGATTTCACAGGGACAAATGCCAGTTATTTTAATTATTTAAGTTATTAGATGAAAGTGTAGTTTAATGTTTTATATGATTTAGTACTCCTCTTCAAGCGTAGACTTTTGACATAAGATCAAAGTGTGTAAATATATAGAGGCAAATGAGATATTGATCTAAAGTTACAATCTCTTGCTCTAATATCAAGTAAATTTTGTGAAACTACAAATTTAAGCTATAAATGAATGCATGGTGATATTTAAATGATTTTATTTGCACTTAATCCAGACATGCTAGGGAAATTTCTAGGGGAAATCCACGATTGTTTGAATTGAAAGATGATAGACAACGCACTCCGCTTCATTGGCAGCATACATCAACTATTGTGCCGGCATCAAATTCCTGCTTGAAAATTTCATCTCGAGCGCAGTCGAATATGACAGAGACGGCCATTTTCCGATTCATACTGCTTGCAAAGAAGGTCATATTCAGGCAATCAAGGAGCTGCTTCAGCAGTGGCCAGATCCCACAGAGTTGATCAATCGACGTGGACAAAACATCCTTCATGTCTGCGCCAAGCACGGGAGAATCCAGGCAGTGAAGTACATACTTGGTAATGCCGACCTCGAGAAGCTCATCAACGAGAGAGACAACGACGGGAACACCCCTCTGCATTTGGCCACATTGCCGTGGCACCCCGTGGTTCTGCTCGATCTCGTGCTAGATGGAAGAGCTGATCGTGAGCTTCTCAACAACGAGGGCTTGACGGCTCTTGACTTTACGATAGAGCAAATCAAAAGAACGGATACTACGCTTAAAAGGGTACGCATTCACTAGAAACTCCATAATTAAGCATTATCAATCACAAAGTTAAGCTATTTTCTTCTATCTTCATGCGGTATGTACGAACAACTTCCAATTACAATGACCCCCGTATTTTCTTTTTTTGGCCCATGCCTAGAGATTATCATCAATGATTTTGAAATCTTCTGGTGCACCTACAAGTAAAGATTTGGCTATCTACAAGTCAGGAAAACGAGAAATTATGGCGGAATATATAGTCCTTGCTCTCCAAACTGGAGGTATATTGAGGGAACAGATGAATGTTCGTCTGATCATCGCCACGCTCGTGGCCACCGTGACCTTTGCGGCTGGTCTTGCGGTTCCTGGAGGTTTCGTCGAGAGTTCTGGAGCTAACCCAGGAACAGCTACAATGCTGAACAGGGGCATGTTCCATGCCTTTGTCATTTGCAACACCATCGCGATGTTCAGTGCCATGGGCGTGGTTGTCATGTGGCTTGGACCCAACTTAATGACTCTTACGTTGCTCTAACTTCCCATATAATTGCGATAAAGTGGCTGTTCATATCTCTCCTAACGATGTCCGTAGCATTTATGGCCGGTGGGTACGTGCTCGTCAGCAAGCTCACTTGGCTTGCCTCTCTCGTCCTATTGTTAGGATCCATTTCCATATACCTTAACTGCAGTCTGTACATGGCAATGTACGTTCCTTTCGTGGTAAATACACCCTATGTCCGCCGCTTGGCCTTCTATATCATCCGCCTAGGAATTGCAATATCGAGAATTCTCGATATCTTACCCGAAGTCCTGCAAGATGAAGACTTGCCACCTGCAGGAATGAGTGGAACGAGGACAACGGTGACGGTGAATGTGAACGGTCAGGCTACTCTGCCTTTGGCCAGTGGTACTTAGCCTTGCCAATCGATTCGAGGCAAACTTTTTATTAAATGTAGCCTATCTTAGACATGTTGAGCTTCTTTGCTTCACACGTTATTTCCGTTGTTCTGACATCTTCCGGTATTCTGATGTCTTACTATCGAGCTACTTAGGTGTGTTGTTGTATGGTACATGCCAGTAAATTAAATTGAGCTTGTTGAGTGATAAAGAATGGTTTCTTTTTCAAATTTACTTTACCTTTTGCTGTATTCTGTCAGAAAAAACTAGACAAATCATAGGGGAGAAAATGAGGACGACCAGCAACGAAATCAATCATTTCCAAGAATGTTGCCGAAAGGGAACAGGACGAGACTCGAGCGTATAAAGAGGAGATTGGAAGATGGTGTCCAAGAATGTCCCATCAAAAGGTGGGACTGCATTTATGATTGCTTTGTTTCTTGCTATGAAATGCCGGTTTGGATGATATGGCACTTTAATGGGGAAAAGAACCGGTTCAATTGAGATTTGTGAAAGAGTTATATGTTGTGCTTGTTACTAAAAACGAGTATAAGATCCTATTTATAAGTTTTACGGCATAATTATCTAGGGTAATAAGAAAGGAAGTAAGATATTATATTATTTGAGACAATCAATCAGAATTAATCAAGAATATCTTATGATAGTTGTTAATTATCTTAACATCCCATAAACAACAGGGTGATCGAGAAGAAGCCAACTAGAGTTTGAAGAAGAGATTCAAGTAACGCTTGGACATGCCTTAGTGCCATCACGCACATGATTTCAAACGAAATGACAGTCGATTTCAATGTGTTTGGTGCACTCATGGAAAACATCATTGTGTATTATGGTTGTTGCGATAAACGACTGTTCCTCCATTATTATGAACTCGATATATAATGCAGATTAAGCAATTTTGAGCACTTCGAACTATGCTTTATGTCTAGTTTTCCTTTTTTTCGAGATATTGATTACGAAATTCATCTGCTTCATGACAAATTCTTTCTAAAAAGATAGCACGTTCAGCTTTAAGTAAAGAAAACGGGATATTATGATAACAACTTCTAATTTGGGGTGAACGAGATGGGAGCACTTTCTCAGTCGAGGGGGCAAAAACTCTCAGCGCATTAAGAGGGCAGGTTGATTATGAGTGAGCTAACATTTTGTTTACTGGCTGTCTTTAGAGTGTTCTGCTGGGGATCAAATTGCACTGCAATTATGATTTCTGTAGATGTGCAGTTCGTAAAGAAGCGAAAAAATCTAAAGATCATAGCACAATGTCAGGAGTTTTTTGAGCTTTAGTGGTCAAAACAAATGATTTTTGAATAATGATCTACCCGTTCGTGCGTTGCACATTTGTTGCGCAAGTTAGATATTTAAATTGCCTCACATGATGTTCCTCTTATTAACGTGAAAATGGATTAT
Source organism: Psidium friedrichsthalianum (assembly GCA_019149425.1). NCBI lineage: Eukaryota > Viridiplantae > Streptophyta > Magnoliopsida > Myrtales > Myrtaceae > Psidium > Psidium friedrichsthalianum. Next base: position 39,068 of record JAGVVM010020143.1, read on the forward strand.
GTTTGTTAAGGAATTAATGTACAAGATTTGTGTCATCCAATGTCATTGTTAGAGTAGCTGAATTCATCTATTTTTATAATAGATATTCAATCATCGAACTAATGTTTGTGCACCAAAGAGATTGGACTTGGATTAGATTTTGATCTAATTTATATATAGTGGATTTTGATGATATAAATGAGGAGGGTAGTGCTCTAATTGATGATGCAGCTTCTAACATGACACATCTAGGTGATCAAATAGCTATAAGTTTACGAAATGCTTAAGGATGTTTGTAATTTTTACGGATAAGGAATTTCTTTTCTCGTGGCATATGTTGCCACGTTTATATTCCTTGTGTTAATTAAAGAAAGAGTCCACTTTGATGTGAATTTTTTCCATTTAAAAATTTTTATTAAAAAAATTCTATTTTTTAAATAAAAATTTCAATACATATCTTTAAATATTGTTGTCAATATTTAAATAAAAAGAGTTGACATCGATGTCAATGTTTGCGTAAAAGCTGCACAGGCATTCCAATTTTAAACAAATAAAAAATTAAAAAAACTTAAATTAATCATCAAGATTATTCAAATGTGCTTCTACCAAACTTTAGTTGTCTCGAAGTAGCTTCTCAAAGCACAGCTTATCAAGCAGCCTCTGCATTTTCCAAAGTCCTTTAAACTAAACTCTTTTGCGTTTTCTTAAGCTCCTTCGAAAAGCTGAACCAAACATGGCCTAAATAGAAAAATGCTTTCAAGTGTATATTGAGTATCCCCAATTTTCGTCACCTTCTTGGCTTGATAACTCTGCTCGTGTCCTTCAAGATCGGGAGTGCCTGCCTCCTCGGTCGAAATATCCTCAAGCTAGGCAGAACAAACTCCGATGCATCACTCACACAATAGATTGTCAATATACATAGTGACGTCCCACTTGAGCAATGTATAAAAAATAAAAGAAGAAGAAAAGAAAATGCATCGCATAGTGTTGAATATGAGAAAGAAAATAGCACAAGAAAATATTAAGGACCTCAATCATGATACGAGTATAATTCACCAACGTAGGCAAAGCTCTCGAGCTGGTTTGCACATTGGCTTCGATTTTCAGGTCTTTGAATCTTATTTTGACCTCTCGGAACCTCCAAGCCGAACCTAACAGATCATTATAGGAAGCAGAAGAGAAAAATCAGAGAAAATCATCAAATCAAGAATCATCATATCGAGTGAGAACGAACACTCGGATATGTTATGGCATGAGGTTCATTGGAATTTACATTGGCTTTGGGCATGGAAAGCAAACTGAACGTGAAGTCTGAGTAGAGCATTTTTGGGGATAGCACCGACGGCATGACCAATTGCAGGCCCTTGTCATCTTTAACGGAACTTTTTGGTTTGTCAAAGATGCCGTGGGTTATCTTATTGTGAGCCAAGCAAGACCCTCTAGCTAGGGCTGTCAAAAAAGCCAAGCCAGCTCGACCCGACCCAATCCGAAAATTAAGGGTATTTTATGATCAGGCCTAGGTCTTCCTTGGATAAGGGTCAAGTATAGGGTTATTTTCACCATTAGGGTTGGGTCATGTTTCGAGCAAGGCCGTGCTTGTTTATTTTTTTGGAAACTCCCAATTTTGAAAAGCACTAGCCCCAGCTCTAATCTCCGCGATCAACGCCCCGAGCCCTCCTCTTTGAACCAGGTCTAGCCGACAATCTTAATTTCTTTGATTGCTCAATGCAAATGTTAGATTGTGATTATTACACTCAAATCACCTTTGTGGCAAGGTTAGGGTTTACCAATAGGATCCAATGTCTTGGGAGAAACAAAGGTAGTAAATCCTAGCGCTCTCTGCTCGTGCACGAAAGGGGGGCATCTATTTCTCAGCCGAAGGAAAGGCAAGAAGGGCATATGCTTTTTCTTACCCGGCCGTGACTTTTCCCTCGCCAAACGCGTCCTGCCCAATTTGGCTGCCAACAATAACGGTCAGGCATTCATACTTCTGTCTTGCAGAAGAAGCCCCCGCGGCAATGTGGAAGGAGGACTCTTCAGCACATTCCATGGTCGATCCATCATTACGACGAAGAAAAAAGATCCACTCGAGAAACATGCCCTGTGAATTCTTCAAAAAAACGAAAGAGCCTTGCATTGACTCCAAAAAATATTTTCGAATCACTCTAATTATCCTTAAAGCATACAAAAAAAAGTGGAGAGACAGGTCCGATTCAAATTTCTTCTTAAAATTACGACCTTCCCACATGAAATTTGTCTTAATTTCTTTTTTGGTCATTTATATGCGAAGTTTGTCTCATTTGATTAAGACATTTGATAGATTACTAAAGAGCAATACATCATGGGATAGTATTAAAAAGAACTCAAGAAATCCATTGGGTTTTTACGTTCAATAAGACATTGCAATGTGCTATTCGAAACAATATCCTCAAAAAGTGTCAATCAAAATCATGAATTGGACGTGGAAAATGGATCCCGTTTTTCTTTTTCGTATCCGAAAATCTAAGAGCAAAGAAGAACTCCAAAGTCACAAAAGTCATGCCCAAAAAGCTTTTGGGAGATGGTGGGGATGCCGGGGCCAACACGATTTTGACGGGGCTTAATCCTAATCCGTTGCGGTCAATACACGCGATCAATCTACAAAGTTTGCTGTTTTTGCGTATAAAGTCCAAAGGAGAGCATCCCATACACCATGCAAAATAGGTCATGGCAGTAGAGATAAGTACGCAAGGGGAGAGCTCCCTGGAGACACAGGCCACAGAGGTTGGAGGCGTTATTGACGCACGACTCCCGTCCCATGCGACCAGACGACGACCCAGGAGCTACTCGTCGCTGCGAAACAAGGCGATGTAAGTCAATGCAAAGTATACCGATCACAGACTCCAAGAAGATGAAGATAAACAGAGACTCACAATATACATCGATGTCGATTAGTAATTTGCATTGTATTCAAGCAAAATCACGCAAAATATGCCGAACGGAGAACTTCAAAATCACAAAAGTCACTCCCCATATATAAAGGAAAAATGCCACCAAAAATCTTGAACTATGTCCATTGCGATGAATTTACCCCAAACTTTTTTTTGTGGCACTAAAAATCCCAAACTTGTATAGAGGATTCCCTTAAAAATCTCCATTAATATTTGATGTGGTGCTCACATCAAGGTTTTTGTCACAATAGGCATAGTTGGTGGCATCCCCCCCTCCCCCAAAAAAAAAATATTAAACATATGTTTTTGGAAGAGGGATAATGACACAAATGATCTCTGACCTTTAGCTTAATGCGCAATGTGGTCTTTGAACTTTATTTTAACATGCAACGTTGTTCTTGAACTTTTAATTTGCTCCATGTTGTCCTTACAATTTTGGTTTTTTTTTTCAATTTAGTCCATGTACTTTGTGAAAATATTTAATGTTACCCTTAAACTTGAAGTAATGGAAGAAAAATATTGAACATTTTAATATAGTTAGGAACTAAATTGAACATGTATAAAAAAATTCAGGGAAAGACGACATTGCACATTAAGCTAAAGTTCATCAATCACGTCGAACAAATTAAAAGCTCATTAACAACATTGCACGTTGAGCAAAAATTTAAGAATCATTTTTGTCTCCTCTCTTTTGGAAACGGTGGGGATGCGGTGCCCACATGAATTTGATGGGCCTAAGCTTCTTGGGGGCCATGGTAAATGCTTGTATATACACGAGTTTTGCTGGTAAAATCCTTGATGAATTGGATCCCCTCAATATCCCCTCAATAATATCTATTCTTTTTTTTTTCCTGAGACAACTGTTTTTTTGGTAAAGAAAAGATTTGATACGCTATAGTTGGTAACTTCCTGAGACAGCTGTTAGTCTTGCAGTGAATTAAGAATCGCCACATAATCATTTCTATGTATAAGGTCGCGTGTGTGGCGGGTGATCAATGCACTAAGTTTCCTGTTATTACGTATTAGTCCCAGTAGAGCATTCCTTAAACCAATAAATCATGGCAGTAGAGATGAGTCTGCAAGAAAGTGATCTTTGGAGACTCCAGCTGCAGAGATTGGAAGCGACGGTGACACGAGAGTCCGTCTGCTGCGATGAGACGACGACCCGTGAGCTATTCACTGCTGCAAAACAAGGCGACGTGGACGGATTCATCAGAGTCGTAGATCGTTACTGTTCCGATCGCAATCAACGTCTATGTCTGTGTCTCATTCTGAGCCCCTCCAGAAACACGTTGCTCCACATCACCGCGGCCCTCGAGAGAGACGAGATCCTAAGAGCCATCGTCAACCACTTCCCCGGCCAGCTCGTGGCCTGGCAAAATTGCAGGGGAGACACCGCGCTTCACTTGGCCGCCAGGGCCGGAATGGCCCCTGCCGCCCGAGTCCTCATTGGCCGAGCATCAGATGCTGGCGGGGGCGAGATGCCGCGGGCTCTCCTTCAAGTGAGGAATGAAACGGGAAACACCCCGCTGCATGAGGCCGTTGTGAACGGTCACCTTGAAGTGGTTCAGATCTTGATCGATGAGGATTTGCGACCCATGTATTTGGAGAACAAGGAAGGTAAATGTCCGATGTATCTGGCCGTCGAGAGTGGCAAATTGGAGGTTGCCAAGATTCTGTTGGCAGTGCCACTTGATCCATCGAGGATTCAAGGGGTGTCGCCCGTTCATGCAGCTGTCTTACACGGCAATCTAGGTAATTTTTACTCTCTTTGCAATGCTTCACATCATCCGTTTAAACTTTAAACGACCCAAGAGGGCACATAATTAGCCAAATTATGATTTGGCATAAAAATTGGGTTTATATCATCCCGTTCACGACATAATAAAAAATCGTGTCTTAAGCATTTGACTTGTTCAGAACATTTTACGAGCCCCGCAAGTTGTGTAAGTCCAAATTTTTTACCTGTATATGTGATCTTGACGTCAAGTAGTTTACACATAATTGGTGAGATTTGAATGGATGACCTCTAGTCATCAGCTGAATATTCCCCAACTCCTCAACCTAACACGTAAACTATGAGGTTATCCATAAATAAGTTTTGCTTAAAAAGAGAGAGAAGAGATATTCCCTATTGGCCAGCCACCTATCTCTCTTCACCACATCGGGCGTCCCAAGTGCTCGTCAGTGTATGTTGCCGTCTCCAATAGCCGATAGGGTGCCATCCACCATCGGGGTTCATTGTGGTTCCTCTCTCTCCACATTTGATCAATCTTAGATAGACTCAATCTAAGGTCGTCCAAAGAGAGAGAGAGGTGGAGGAACATTGAGAATGAGGGGCAACAAGCGGCATAGAGCTCGAGCAACAATAATGGCACCGGCAAAGTGAGTGGAGGGCTCTCGCAAAGTGAGATTAGAGATGGAGAGATGGAGGCGGAGGAAGAAGAAGAAGAGCAGGAGAGAGATAGGACTTCCAATACTAACCTTTTAATGGGGAGAATTATCAAAAGAGTTTTAAATTTATTATGATTGTGTCAATTCAGTAACTTTTTTTTATTGATTCAATTTTAAACCTTTTGCTATTGTGTCAATTCAGTCCATCCGGCCAATTTTGGTCGGCCATGGTTGGCTTGGATGCTAGCTGGCACAGGTAATTCGATGACATAATTTTTTGAATTTCTTTTCTTTCTTCTTTTGAAGAAGAAAGAAAAAGAAAATAAAAAGGAAAAATAAATTGGGAAAGTAAAAAAATAAAAAAATATTGTGTTGCCAAACGGTAAATGCTGGCCAACGTCCACATCAGCGCCATTAGTCAGATGGACTGAATTGACACAATTGCAAAAGATTTATGATTGAATCAACAAAAAAAATTAGGTCTAAATTGACACAATTGCGATAGATTTGGGATTTTTTTAGTAATTTTATTCTTTTAATTTTTACAAAAATAATCTCTCTAAGCTATTACATTAAAGCATGATTTAATATTTAGATATTTTAATATTATTCTTCACACACAGGTTAGAGTTTGGCTATAGATCAAAGCGTAGAAATATATATGGAGAGGTAAATACCGAACTTGATAATATTTGAACTCAGGATCTCATTTTTTGATGCCATGTTAAAATAAGCTATAAGTTGAGATAGATTACATGAATATAAAACCCACTAAAGCCTCGTGTGAGACACTTTTAAATTGAGGCGGAGCGTGGCTTTGATTTCACATGGGACAAATGCCAGTTATTTTAATTATTTAAGTTATTAGGTGAAAGTGTAGTTTAATGTTTTATATGATTTAGTACTCCTCTTCAAGCGTAGACTTTTGACATAAGATCAAAGAGTGTAAATATATAGAGGCAAATGAGATATTGATCTAAAGTTACAATCTCTTGCTCTAATATCAAGTGAAATTTTGTGAAACTACAAATTTAAGCTAATAAATGAATACATTGATATTTAAATGATTTTATTTGCCACTTAATCCAGACATGCTAAGGGAAATTTCTGGGGAAATCCACGATTGTTTGAATTGAAAGATGAAAGACAACGCACTCCGCTTCATTTGGCAGCATACAACAACTATTGTGCCGGCATCAAATTCCTGCTTGAAAATTTCATCTCGAGCGCAGTCGAATATGACAGAGACGGCCATTTTCCGATTCATACTGCTTGCAAAGAAGGTCATATTCAGGCAATCAAGGAGCTGCTTCAGCAGTGGCCAGATCCCACAGAGTTGATCAATCGACGTGGACAAAACATCCTTCATGTCTGCGCCAAGCACGGGAGAATCCAGGCAGTGAAGTACATACTTGGTAATGCCGACCTCGAGAAGCTCATCAACGAGAGAGACAACGACGGGAACACCCCTCTGCATTTGGCCACATTGCCGTGGCACCCCGTGGTTCTGCTCGATCTCGTGCTAGATGGAAGAGCTGATCGTGAGCTTCTCAACAACGAGGGCTTGACGGCTCTTGACTTTACGATAGAGCAAATCAAAAGAACGGATACTACGCTTAAAAGGGTACGCATTCACTAGAAACTCCATAATTAAACGTTATCAATCACAAAGTTAAGCTATTTTCTTCTATCTTCATGCGGTATGTACGAACAACTTCCAATTACAATGACCCCATATTTTCTTGTTTTTGGCCCATGCCTAGAGATTATCATCAATGATTTTGAAATCTTCTGGTGCACCGTCAAGTAAAGATTTGGCTATCTACAAGTCAGGAAAACGAGAAATTATGGCGGAATATATAGTCCTTGCTCTCCAAACTGGAGGTATATTGAGGGAACAGATGAATGTTCGTCTGATCATCGCCACGCTCGTGGCCACTGTGACCTTTTCGGCTGGTCTTGCAGTTCCTGGAGGTTTCGCCGAGAGTACTGGAGCTAACCCTGGAATGGCTACAATGCTGAACAGGGGCATGTTCCATGCCTTTGTCATTTGCAACACCATCGCGATGTTCAGTGCCATGGGCGTGGTTGTCATGTTGGCTTGGGCCCAACTTAATGACTCTTACGTTGCTCTAAGTTCCCATATAGTTGCGATAAAGTGGCTGTTCATATCTCTCGTAACGATGTCTGTAGCATTTGTGGCCGGTGGCTATGTGCTCGTCAACAAGCTCACTTGGCTTGCCTCTCTCGTCTTGTTGTTAGGATCCATTTCCATATGCCTTAACTGCAGTCTGTACATGGCAATGTACATTCCTTTCGTGGTAAATACACCCTATGTCCGCCGCTTGGCCTTCTATATCATCCGCCTAGGAATTGCAATATCGAGAATTCTCGATATCTTACCCGAAGTCCTACAAGATGAAGGCTCGCCACCTGCAGGAATGAGTGGAACAAGGACAACGGTGACGGTGAATGTGAACGGTCAGGCTACTCTGCCTTTGACCAGTGGTACTTAGCCTTGCCAATCAATTTGAGTCAAACTTTTTTATTAATTGTAGCCTATCTTAGACATGTTGAGCTTCTTTACTTCACACGTTACTACCGTCGTTCTGACATCTTCCGGTATTCTGATGTCTTAC
>JAGVVM010020144.1:2500-17567 GCA_019149425.1 Psidium friedrichsthalianum
CAATTGGTCGAACATTGCCGGGTCGGATCTGTCGGGTCGAGTCCGACCCGACCTATGCCCAACCTCGACCCATCTCTCTTCAAAATCTACTATCCCTGCGCGCAAAGGACCTTCTCCAATCTCAACTCTTTTTCAAGCCCTTCTTGTTGACCCTTTGACTTGCATCAGAGTGGAGACAGAATAGCCAAGTTGTGCTCGGCAACGACATGCCCAAATGGCACGTGTTCTGTCGCTGGGCACATGGTTTAGGGGATGAGAAAATCCCCCTCGCGTGAGACCTGTTGGGGGACAGAGATATAAAAGCTCAAGGGATTCTATTATATGGGGGATTTTTTAGTTCATTCTGGTAAGGATATACATAATAGACAGGAGAAAGGAGAGGAGAGATTCCCAAGAAGAGAGTTTCATCGTCGCTATTGGAGAGGAGGCCGAGAGCTTCAGAGGTTGATTCAAGACAATCGAGACCTCACCTGGCCCAAAGAATCACTTCTGAAGCTTCGCACCATGTCACAGAAGCTCTCGACACCACAGCACACCATTTCATCACAACACCAGGTAAACACCATCTCGAGTTTAAAGCTCTGCAACTATGGCAGATCAACACTTCGTCGATTATATCTTGATATTGTGTGTGCGTTTCCATCTCGGGACTTCTCTGCCCTCATTTTCATTTCGCTTGAATCTTGATTATGCATAAAACTCCTCGGTCGAGCGTCGAAAAACTCCAAACCTGTCGCATTTCCCCTAGCTCAAGCTAGCCAAAACCAGGTCAATCGGACCTGCAGGTAAGTCTCCTAAACTTCGTCTAAGTGTTTTGTCGTTGGAATTAGTCTGATATAGCCTATGCTACACACTCGAGTTGCCATGGAAGCTCTCTAGTGTAAGTTTGATTACTCGAGTTCTACGGCTTGGAATGAGCCTATTTTTAGATATGTTGTTCTGCTTGTTGATGCGAATCGATTGAGACAGTTTTGTCTCATTCGGTTGAGGTTTCGCCATTAGATCGCCGCCAGAGAGTCTCGGCCGTTTGTCGTACCTTTACCAAGCGAAGAAGATGAAGTCCAGTCAGCAGGTTGACTCGTCAACATTTGACGTGGTGCTGACGTGGCAAGCCACGTCAGATGCCATGTCAGCACATGACCCGATCAAAGGTTGATGTCGATGCCACGTCAGCTCGTTGGTTATAACAAATTAAATAGAATAACGGATTAGGTCTAACGGTGGGGATTGAGCCACGTGTCGAGATCTTGGAATTTGGGAAATAAAAACTCTAATTCCAATTTCCTAATTATTTCCAGAAATTAAAAAGAAAAAACTTGGATGGCCAGGATTAGTCACCCTTTAATGTCAACCGTTAGATTTGGTATGTTAATTGGAGGATCAGGATTGAGTCTCGGAGTTGATCTTGGCCGTAGGTTTAGTAAGAGGAAGGAACAGCTAGATATAGCGACAGGTGGCGAATTCTTGGCCATAGGATTAGAATAGGCGGGAATTTAGAAAACAAAAATAAAAATAGAATAAAAATCTGAAAATTCAAATTTAAACCCTAAAACTACGTTGTTTTTAAGTTGGGTTTAGGATAATGGGCCTTGGGCCAGGTCTAGGTAGTGGGCGAGTCAAGCCGACCCGGTCCGTATAACAAATAAAAAATAAAAAAATATAACAAAAATTCAGAAAATCTAAATAAATAAATAATATAAATAAAAATAATAAATAATAAATAATAAATAATAATAATAATAATAATAATAAATATAAAAAACAAAAATCAAACTGCGTCATTTTAGTCTAGGGGTTTTAAGTCGGGTTTGGGTCATTGGGCCGGGTCGACCCGGCTCGGTTCGGAGAATTAAAAAAATAATAAAATAACAATAAAATATAGTAAAAAATAGGAAAAAGTCATAAAACATAGAAATTCTAGAAAAATCATAAAAATTACAAAAAATGTAGAAAATGGTTTGGAAAATAGGGAAAATTCTATAAACAATTCTCAGGAAAATATAGAAAACATTTCAAAAAATAGGAAAAAATCCTTAGAAAGTTTCAGAAAATTCTAAGAAAATTCAGAAAAATCCTAAAAATTTAGAAAAATCATGAAAAATTTTTCAGAAAATTGTGAAAATTAGGGAAAAAACCACATTCAACTGGTTTGACCTATTTTCACATTTTTGATTCCCGAGCTTTCCAAAAAATGATCATTTTGCCCTTCTAGTCAACCTAACCCAAATGATTCTGAACCATCCCTGAACTCAATTAGCATCTTTCCTAGACTCTTAAGACTCCCCTAGGTTCGATTTGCCTTGATTTGATATGATTTCTCCTTAAATTGGTATTTTGACTGAGCACTTATTTCAATGATTTGTGATTAATAGGATAGATACTTCCATTTGCATGAACCCATTAGATTTTCAGACTTAGCTTACCCAAAGAACATATGCCCGAATTCCCTAGATTAGGAAATCATTCAACTTAGGTACCAAAAAGGGCGTCGATCGATGAGTCGAGATAACTAAGTCCCCGAACTCATTTCTCTGATTTTCGCTGAATCGAGCGATCTCTCCTTTGCACGTACACCGATGTACATGTCATTCGACCACACTAAGGTCGATCTCGATTTTAAATCTTCTTGACGCGATTTGGTATGGGCCTGGGAGGACCCAAGCTAGGCATCGATAATCCTAAAAACGGGTCTAGTAATCCATTAACTCCCTCGAGACGAGAAATCTCGGGAGGGGTCGTGACAGACTGTATACCATATTATGGCTGCATCTTTTAAACTGGCTTGAAAAAACCATTAGGAGACTATTAGCCACATACTTGTCCATCTTGGCTTGGTACATTTGGACATGTTGAACCGAATTGGAGTTGCCATCATACTTCTCAAAATTAGGCATCTTGAATTTCTCAGGCACCTGGACTTTTGAGAAGACGAATAGGTCAACCTGGGGAATGTTGTGTGTCCCTTCCACCTCTCGTATCCTCTGCTCCATTTGGGCTATGATTTTCATGGCTTCCTTGCTCATTCCCCCAACCACAGGCTAGTCTGGGGGATAGAGACTACGGGCGATGTACTCGAGCGAGTACATGTGAAAATAACGTCCTCCAACGGTAGAGTAGGTATAGGGATACGGTCTATGCCTTTGCCAAGATTGCCCATTGGCGGAGGTGGAGGCGCCATGGGTGGAGAAATTGAGCTAGATAGCTGCAGCATGGTTGCAAATCTAACAACCATCTTTTCCATTGCTTGAGATGCTGTCTCCTCAATCCGTTCGTTCATCATCTCTGTGTGCTCCTTTGAGGGTCTCTTAAACTATTGCAATAATTTCAGCTCTATCAGCCATTTCCTTTGCCTTGAAGTAGTGTTATGAGGGTGTCAAGTATCCGTGATGAATTACCTAAAAAAGATAACAACACAAATGATTATGATGGATGAAAATGACGAGTCGGTCCATGACAACCCTTTAGACCCAAAAACGGAGCCAAAATGAACGGAAGATTGATTCGTGCAAATTCTAATTTCGTTGGCTTTTATGAGAAAATTTGTATCAATTCTCATTGCATTGAAAAAAGTGTCAAAATTTGCAAGCTGATAGTTAAGACAATGATGAACAACTTTCATTTTTTGAGATTAGGAAGATTCCTCATGGATTAGTACAGTTTAATACTTCCTCCTAAAAATTTTACTCAAAAAACTAATTTGTTTGGTTTTTAATTTGAAGATAAATGGGTCATCAAAAATGCGAATTGATGCTTGCAAATTTCCAGTCCATTCTACAACTTTCATGTTTTGATTTTTCTCAAAAAAGTACGTTGAAACAAAAGTGAAGTTGAGAAAATTCTAGAATCTAGACAGTTTTTCCTTCACCTTAAATTCAGTAATAAATTGAAAATGAATTGAATAAAGCCAAATTTTTTTTGATGAATTAGGATCTTGTAAATTTTTTCTGTGAGGACGTTGTGGCTCAATTTGAAACAGAAAATTGAGTACAAATTATGGAGGATCATAAGGTCGGTTTGAACAGTAACAATTATTACCAGAAAAAATCCCAACAATCCGACATAAAAATGTAAATGCAAACTAACATTCCACTTAGAACAATGAAAAGTTAGGATGAAGACTTGCTTAACAAGACACGATATCAAACTGTCTTCTTTTCTTAGAGGCTATTTGATCCATAGACGAATGGGCCTTCAATGCGCATCGTAGTTGTGCATTCTCCTTAGCCAAAGCATTCGCTTGTCTTTGGGCCTTCAACGCCTTTTCTTCACTGACTTTAATCTAGGCTTGACGAGTATGCTGCTCTATCACATCGGGATCTTGAGGAGTATCTCTGCAGCAATGACGTGGTGCTGAATATAGCGGGCTGTTACGAAGTGCCTCTTCATCCTTCTGGTGGGCTCGGCTATAGGCTAACTTAGTTTGTGGTTGAAACACCTCCGCCATGCCTCAGAATGACGTATAAGCTTGGCTTTGTAGTTCTCTCCTTTCTCGAACCAAACCCGAAATTCATTGGGTTCGAGCGGTGGTGGAATGTTCTATGGAACCCGAAACTGACGTGCTACTCGCAGAGGCTAATAACTAGTCACTCCATAGATGCCCATGAAAGGTACGGGCTTCTGATCACCATGGTAAAGTCAAGCCTCCATGACTCGGAACCATATGGCTTGCCAAAGGAAAATCTTAGAGTTTGGATCATTAATCAAATTGACCCATTGTGTATAGTGCAAACTTTTAGTTTAGTCTTGTATTTCTTTAAATCTCAAAATAGGATTATTAGTCATACCAATTTCAAATACAGTCAAATTTTCCCAAATTGAGAAAGATGTGAGAAAAACCAGATTTGTAAAAGCTCGATTGGGGCTCGAAAGGTCTTGTCTTTTTTTCTTCTTTGAAATGTGTCAATGAAATGAAAGTTTCAGCCAAAATAGTGTTTATAAAACAAACTCCACCACATATTTGTTTAACTGTCTAAGCTATCACAGGATTGATAGCCTTCTAACGGAATGGAAAAATGACAAGTCCAAAAAACGCAGGAATAAAGATCATGAGGAAAGATAATGGCATGCTTGACAATTACCTTTTAGAATTTTTTCAACTTCCTTTCTACTTAGCTTTAAAAATTCAGCAAGCACTACCATAGGATCAACTTGAATGGGCAGTTCAATTATATCAACCCCAACTGACTTTCCAATGGGAAAACCGTATTCTTCCAAAATAGGTGCGAGCTCGAACTTACCTAACACGAATGTGGTCATCTCAGGGCACTAGAAATGAGCAAGTGCATGCATGATTCCACTCTGAACATCAATATCAAAGATCGGCAACATGAATTCAATGTGCTTGAGTGCATATTGCTGGCCATTCGATTTCAACTGTTCCGTAGCTTCTTGAGCTCTAACTTTGGAGTTGGCACAAAATTAATATTATTGCGACCCATTCGTTTATAGATCACATGCCAAATGAATCAACCTAGATCATGGACCGACCCAAAATAGAGTAAGAAAAATTAAGATAAAGTTTAAGAAATTACCACCCTTAGGGAGAGAATATCAATCACAAAGACATACACATGAATCGCGGATTCAATTTTAGCTCCTTTAGCAAAGTGAAATGATGGACGGAACGACATGTCGCAGCCTCGTGCAGGTTCATGATGACTAGTCGTCACCTCGTACACATAGTCATGACTAGTGGGGTCCAATCACTTCAGCTTGTTCGGTTGACAAGAATAACGCCCATGCATCATAGCCTCACGTGCATGAGAACGACCATTGAGCCATTTTTTGAAGAAGTTTGGGATCCAAGTGGGGTAACCTTTAGCGAAGCCTTACCGCCAAGGTTAAATAACCACTTAAATACTATCCTAAAACTATTGGTGTGACCCAGGTTCGGTCACGAGTCGAATGTGGTGTAGTGCAATTACATGAAAGGCATGCACAACATTTCAAATCAATTAGCGCTCCAATAATTCAAAGAATTAAAATCAAATTCCCTTTTCATCAAACCTGCAAAACAAAGGGTTAGCCACAGACTCCTCCCCTTATAACTTCAGTTCTGTAAAACCATTTAACACTTAAAGATTAGTTATCAACCAATTATCAAATCAAATGAATTTTCATAAAATTTTTCTGGCTTAAGTCCTCTTTAAATTTTTTAGCAAAAAATTCATTTTTATGTCCCTAGCGGAGTCGCCAAGCTGTCGCGACTTAAAAAAATCAAGCTTTCAAAATTTTAGATTAATGGATTACCAAGTTAATTTATTAGATTAGTTAACTTAGCTCGAACTCTCCAAGTTCTACCAAATCGTGACTTATAATTTAAGTGATCATTAGACAAAATATTTTAATTTTTGGAGTTGCCACTAATCATTTTGGGTAGGTTGATTAGACATCTAAATAAAGTATTGGGAGGAATACTTTATTCCTACGAACCAGAAATCAATGAGTTCGAGGACTTAATTACATTAATTTTTTAATTTCATGCCCTTTCGGTACCAAGTTCATGAAAAATGTTTAATTTGACACTTATGATGAATTTCCACTTGAAATTTAAAGGTGCAATTTTTGTTGTTTTTTTTTATATGACAATGTGAAGAACTAAACTATATGCCATGCATGCCGTCAATTTTTTTTTTAAACATGAATTTTCATTTTTTGAGATGCGATCTTAAAAATGATGTGGTTCAACATAAATATTTACAAGATAGATCACGCATGTGATTATCTACATAATGTGAATTTTTGAAAGATGTAATTTTTAAGCATGGCAATGGAATGATATATCCAACAAGATTTAATCGGGATTTAGATCAATCAATTTAGGCAACGAAATTTTTTGATATTTCAAAGATTAGAATGGTTACCTTAATTTGTCGGATTTGACTACCAAATTCAAACCTTGTATTGGTTGTTGATTAGGATCTCGGATCACGACTTGAATGACAGGTATGGATGTGGTTCTATGTTGATGAAGGAGGAATTGGCGATGGTGGACCGAGCTTCCAAACTTTCACTCTCCAAAACTTTTCTCTAAAAATATGTTCTCATTTGGTTCCATTTGGATTTTCTTCTTCATAAACCTCCTTCAAAGCATTCTTTCTTCCTCCTTTTATAACCTTCTCTTCTATCTCCCTTTCTCCATTTCTATCCACCATTCTCTCTATCCATCTTCCTTTCTTTATCTCCATCTCCCTTTCTCCACCTTCTCTTCTCTATCTTTCTTTCTCCATTTTCTTTTCTCTACCTTCCTCCTCTATTTTTCTTTCTCCATCATCCTTTTTTCACCTTCCTTTCTAATTTCTCCACTAACTCAACTTTTTAGCTATTTGCAAAATAGTTCCTCAAGTTTTAAATATTTATATTCTAATCCTTGAAGTCCAAAATATTTGCAATTCAGTCTCTGAGAAAATATTTCTTTAAATCTAAGTTTTCATAAAATTTTCAACACATTTTCCCCATCGTCCATCAATTTAAGCTCGTATCTTTCGCTAATGATGCAAAATGCAATGTATGAGAAAATATTTTTTGTGAGAATTAATTCTCAATTTTTGTGCAATAAATAAATCGAAATCAAAATTTAGGTGTCAACAGTGGCTAAAGTGAGCCGAGAATTCATCCGCATAGTGAAAACTTGCAAAAACGACGTGCACCGATATCATTGGGCTCGGATGCAACAACTCATCAAAAGTAGTAGAAATTGTTGTCTTGATCAAAGAGAGGACAAATGCTTCATCTATATCATCGAAGGGTGTGTTGGTAGTTTGTTTTAAGAGGTGCATTCTCCCATGTCAAAAGGATGTGAGTGCACACGTGAACTAGATTTGGCACTAGTGAACAATTACTATTATCTGTTTATTGAAATTTGAAATTATTATTCAAAATATTATTAGTAACTGCCGTGTCTTAGCTAAACAATGTGACTATTCACAAAGAAATTACAGTTATTTTTTATTTGAATTTACTAATAAAATAACCATTTGATTAGCAAAACAGTGCGACTGTTCATAGAGGAGTTACAGTTATTATTATTATTATTATTATTATTATTATTATTTAATTTCGAATTTAGTATGAATTTCTTACGCCCTTTGGAGTGTTTGTGTCTATTCTGACGTACTGGTTCGAACATGAAGAGTTGTGTTTGAATTAATCTCCTTTGGGAATGAAGAGTTGTGTTCGAATATAGTTATTTTCGGAATGAAGAGTTGTTTTCTCTTCACCTATATATTCATACAATGACTTTTTTCATTATAACACTTAAATTTCAGAACTTCTTTTTACTTCTTCAATTTTCAATTTTGTTCTTTCAAAAAATGTATTCTCAATTGTTTCCTTTGAGAGATTCTAGAGAAATATTAGAATTACTATACCCTATTCTCACTGAAATTTTAGTGTATTTTGGAGGATATTTGCTGGAAAGCATTAGCAACGTTTTGGGGCAAATAAATCCTTAAAAAGAGTATTATCATGCCTCAAATTCTGATTCTATTGTTCATTCCATTCGACGCTAAATTTCCCAACAAATTTAAGGACTTATTTGTGCAACAATGGAATCAGACTTTGATCACGCAATCTTATACAAATTTGTAATCATTTCGGTTTCTTACACATTCCATGGCGATTTGTGGAGATGGCGACTGTTGAGTGAGCGTGGTGGATGACTGCAAGTTAGACGTGCAAAGGAAGAGGATGTGGAATCATCTTGTGCAACCGAACCAACGCAAATGAAGAGTCGTGAATGATATTGACTGGATAGGGATCATATTGGCGAGAATTGATACCATAGGAGTTGGGGCTTCTTTTCATGGAGCTAGGTTTCTGTAGGATGCTGATTCCTGTATCATCGAAATCAGCATATCATGCGGCGGTACAAGGTTTTTCTACGACATCATACATGACATGTTTAGTACTATTGCTTCCGCCAATGTAAGGCATTGCGGCCATGGCATTCCCCAGCAAGGCGAACGGATCCGGTGACGGCGAGGCGCCCATGGTGGTTCGCAATTGGGCAGTCCTTGAGATGTCGTCCATGGATCCGGAATCATCCTCTTCTTCTACTTCTCTTCCCCATCTTGACGTGCCTCTCAGGCAGATAGAAGAGCATTAAATCAGAAAAGAAGGGTGCATTTGACTCCGCAACTTCCTTGGAATGGTGATCGTGCAATTCAACAATTCGGCAGAACACATTGGTCAAACCACCATGCTTCCGCACCCACGTACAGGTGGAGTAGGCCTTGCTTTAATTACTTTCTAAAAACTGATTGCAATGCTTCCGCGAGAAGAAGTTTCAGAATAGAAAAGATTTTCCATGGCTGTTTTAATCTTACTTTAGTGTGAAGATATCTCTCTATTTGATGCTTACTGCTATATCTACATTTAATGAATTCAACTTAAGTTAAAAGATAGAGGGGCATGATTGTTGCTGAATCATAGTCAACATAACAAGGAGATAAACTGTCACGAGAAGTACGAAGCCATACGAATGAGATGTGATATATCAGTATGCATGCTATGATCGATATTTAATTTGTATTGAGATGCTTACAATTCACAAGGAGGGGCAGAATTTCTCTCTGTCCATTTCCATTCCCAACGTGAAACCTGTAGCTTGGCTACAATTCTCTGTTTTTGACTTTGTTGCACAGTTTCATCTTTTGAAAAATACACGAATGACAGTGGTTCTCTAAGAGAGTTAAAATTTTGTTCTTGGAACTCAGCGACAAAAATGACTTGATCATACTTTAGTGTCTGTAAATCGTAGTTCTTTCTAAATGCAAGGGAATACAAGTATAAGAGGCAAGAAGCCATACGTGAGATGTCCTATGTGTAGATTATGAGTTCTAGATCAGTAGTTGGTCCTTAATTGACCAGTGGCTATGGTAAATTGGTTTTGGAGGCAATTCATGTGGAGAGATATCGCATTAGGAGATCTTATTTATTTATTACATTGTTATTGTCTTAACTTCTTCATGTGCAAGACCCTTATATGCAAAACCTGCGGCATGCAAAATGGATGGAGGATTTCCGTTGATGATATGCACCATCTTGGACAGGATCTCGCTTGTCTCACGCGAACAATCTCTTGGAGAGGCCAAGAGTAAATGAGGGACAAAAAGCATCACCATTATAAACGAGTTGATATAATCGATATTTATTGTTCAGAACTAGTATATGCACATAGACATCTCCATCAAATGTAGGGGTGGTGGACATGGCCTGGACCCTTGAGTTTGGATTCTGAATACATGACCATGACAACTGTTTCATTTGTCCATCCGTGAAGACTGAGGAACGCTGAACGCAGAACCTCGCGTCAATATTATTCCTCATCAACCAATGTCCTTTGAGGCAGATACGAAAAAACAAAAAGGGGGTCCAAAGCTTACCACTGAAGGAGGACAGTCAAGTACATAAGCAATTGAAAGAGTTTCGGGGAATCCTCCTTAATAGACGAAATATTCCTATTATGTCAATGCCAATTGAATCAATGTTATTAGCTGTGAATTTGAACTTTTTGGTCTTTTCTGTTTCTTCGGATGATATGATAGGTCAATCATTTGCTTCATTGGTTCCAACGGTGGCAGCTGCGGAATCTGCTATTGAGTTAGCCATTTTCGTTATTACTTTCCGAGTCCGAGGGACGATTGCAGTCGAATCTATTAATAGCATTCAAGGTTAAACATGACTCCTAGAGAACTACCAATAAACGAAGTTCCTTTCTTTCTTTTGGATTTGGACTTGGTTGGTAGGATCAGGGCCTTTCTCGCTGGGTGAGCGCATCCGATTCTAAAGTCCTTTCCTAAACCACTTCCCGTTCAGTTGCTGAAAGATAGAGATAATCTTTCTAAATGAGATGGAGTTCCACGAATATGCAGGCTAGAAAGATCTTATTTGCTGCTATTCTATCTCTTTGTGCATTAAGTTCGAAGAATATCTTAATATATAATGAAGAAATGATAGTAGCTTCTTGTTTAGGCTTTATCGTATTCAGTCGGAAGAGTTTAGGTAAGACTTTCAAAGTGACTCTCGACAGGAGAATCCAAGCTATTCAGGAAGAATCGCATCAATTCCCCAATCCTAGCGAAGTAGTTCCTTCGGAATCCAATGATGAATAACGATTACTTAGGATCAGCTTGCGAATTTGTGGGACCATATTAGAATCATTACCAATGGCACGCTGTGTGCCAAGTGCGAAAAGATAGTGCAAGCTTTGTTATGCCGAAACCTAAATGTTAAGTCAGCAACACTTCCAAATGCTACTTCTTCCTGTCGCACCCATATTCAGGACGATCTAGTCACAGGGTTTCACTTCTCAGTGAGTGAAAGATTTTTCCTTAGGTCTACGTTGAAAGCTTCTATAGTAGAACTCATTCGAGAGGTCTTGGTGGTCTTAAAAATGGTTCGGGTGGGGGGTTCTATTAAGAATAAAGAAGACGAATAGAATCTAATTCATCTTTATGCTAACAGAATAGCGGATCCAATACAAAGCGACTTCTTTCTCAGGAAGTGCAGCAAGTACTGTAGGAATTTTGAGATATCATGCCCCACAAGTGAGTTGACAAGTGCCCCCTAGGAGGGTAGTCTACCACAAGATTGAGTTGGAGTCTAGAGCCTAACCCCCAACTATTTCGACTGGGCTGGGTTAAGCAGATGGCCCCCCAACTAGCATCTATTAGTGGTGGGGATTGGTTGAGCTCAAGAAGGAATTTCAGGAAGTCATTGAGTGATCTTATGCTTATTTAAAATTTGGATCAAACAATGAGAAAGAGATAACAACTCGAAAGGAGAATGCCTATGCCTATTAGAGCACTAGCCTTTATCCTGAAAAGCAAAAGAGTACGACAATGCAGCCCAGACCAAGAGGCAAGTCGAAGTGAAGTTCCTATTAAGGAGGAGGATGTGCCATTAGTTTTCAAATGAATAGTTGATGTCTATGAGAAAGAAATTCCATTTATAGAGTGAGATTCGTGTGTCTAATGAAATAGCTAGGGTTGATGATCTAACTCTACGGTTATTGCTAAGACTGGTTTTTCTTTTCCGTCTGTGGAATTTTCCTTCAAGCCTATGAATGCCATCAATGCCATTCGAGGTGATAAGTGAAATGTGAAATCGAAACTTTCATTTTCTCGGGTTTTCATGAAATGGCACGTTCCAGGATATAGAGGGCAAAGAAGAGTAAGCCAAGCGAGGTTGGATGCGTCGGAACATGAAGGGATGATGATTGAACTCCCCCACCAAGCATCCTATAGCATCCACAAAAAAATCATTGCTAGTAAGACTTGCCCTAGTCTCTTCATTCCTAATCCTCTTACCAATTGACTTTCATCTCAAGCTAGTTGACAGAAATTCACTCCTTCAACCCTATCCTCCATCGGCGAGTCAATAACCGGCGAGAAGGCAGTGAGTCGATGATCATATAGTAGGTGTATCGTGAGTGGAAGGAACGCAGCAATAACTCTTTTATAACCCCTTAAGGCAATAAAGGGAGTGAGTGACCCATGAGCAAGCGACTTACGTGCCTTTATTTATGTGATTCTCTTCTTCCTCTTCTGCCTTTCTTTTTCCAGAGAGCCCGAATTCTCTTTTTTTGGAGAGTTCTTGTCGGCCTTACAAGGGCTAATTTCGGCGTAAGAAGGGTAAGCAAATGGCTTCTTGTAAAGAAGCCATTTCGGTACTTAGTTGAGTCTTTCTTTTTTTCTATTCAAGCAATAAAGTGTGTTTAAAGCTGACTAGCCTCTTTTTAAAACCTAGGACTGGCTCCTTCGCCGTTGATAGCTATTCTTTGAACCTTCCTCTAACCCTACATCAACACTTTCCCCAACCGGTGAGACCCCCACTTTACTTTATCAGTTAATGCCTGAACTGAAATACTTCTTTCTGCATTATCCATAGTTTAAGCAGCAAATTTACCCTGACTGTATCTGCTGAAAACTGCCTTGCATTCCCTATTTCCTTGATTTTTTCCTTTGGCTCTTCCCAGTTTCATTTTTAGTTGGGACTAGCTTCAGTCTGAATTCTGTCATCCTTCACCCGTTGCATAGCAGAATTTAGTTAAGACGTAGAAGCTGCAGTAATTTCACATTCTGACTGCTGCATCATTGTATTCTCTCTCTTCTTCTGATCAGCAGTATTGCCTTTCCCTTGCTAGGTATCCTACCGATTCCCTTGCCCTCTTAATATCTTTTTAATAGCTACATTCCCTACTTTTCCAACAATCTTATTTTCCTCTGTCTGCTGACCATCGCTGACCCTAATATTTTCATTAGCAACATCTCCCTCCACCTGCATATATCTTTGTTCATTCTATTCCTCTTAAGATACCCCATTTTCATTATTGTTGTACCCCATCTTCTCGACTAGATTCTTACTTGGGAGGGAGCAGTTTGATCTTTCTCCAGCCGGCACCAGCTCGTCACCCTCATTGGACTCAAATCTGGCATAGATGAGCGTGGAGTTGGCCAAGGGTTTGCCGAATATTGTGAGGCAAACTCTTAGCAACGAGAACTCCTTCCTCGCTAAGTATTCAGGAGGGACTTGTACATTGTGGGCATGCTTTGGGGCAGTGTGGGAAGACGTTCATGAGATTGGAGTGTTCGAAGGAGTTCTTGCCCGAGGACAAAGACCCGACGCATGTCTAGTTGGTCATGTTGTTCATCTTCATTGTTGTTGTCACAGGTTGGAAGGTGATTCTCTCTCTAGTTTCCAGGTTTGAGCAAGAAAATTGTTTGATTGTGAAATGCATTATCTCATTTTATATTTCGGTGATGTTGACCGATTATGACCATGTTTGACCATATTAGGATCTAAATGTTTCAGGGCTTTCATGTGGAAAGAACTAGATAACTTGTCTTATGGCAACCAATGCTTCATGATAATGCTTGGTCATGACTGCCCCTTGATTTCCTGGTCCCCTAGTTTCTTGTCTTCGTGCTAAATGTTCTTTTGGTACTTCAAAGCTCCAAAAGAAAAAGGAGAAGGTGGTTGAGACAAAAAGAAGTAAGCCAAATAAGATGGAAAAGGAGAAGAGAGAAAACCACTCGAAACCTTTGGGCTTAAGCAAGCACCTAAGCAGTGCCAAGAAAAAAAAATTGATTTAGTCATATTGTGTAGTGATTTCAAGCATAATAATGGTGAAAAGTATATTTATTCTAAATTCACTTGATATTGTAGTGTTTTAGTTTTATTATGAGTTGATTATATGCTTATTTTTGGAACCAAAATGACTAGAGTCATTGAGACAAAGAAGCATCTAAATTCCCTAGTTAAAATGAAAGATTTGGGAAAATACATACTATCTTGGGTATTAAAGTTAAAAACATAGTAGGGGTTATTCTTTGAGTCAAAGTGATTACGTTGAAAAGATTTTAAACAAGTTTAAACATCTTGATTTCAAAGAAATTAGTAATCCGTTTGATACTAGTGTGTAATTAAATTATAATGCTGGTAAAGCAGTAGCACAACTTGAATATGTGAGTTCTATATGGTCTTTGATATATGTGATGCATTGTTTTAGACATGATATTGCCTTTTTTGGATGTAAGTTGACTAAATACACTAATAATCTAAGTATAGAACATTAGAATATTGTCACCATAATTTTTGGTTATTTTAAGAAAACTAAAAAATTTGTGATTGTTCTATAATAATTATTCGGTTATTTTAGAAGGACACACTGATGCCAGTTGGATTATGACGGTGGGAGATAAACATTCCACTTATGGATGGATTTTCATGTTAAGGGATGTGTTATTGGGAGAGTAAAAAAAAAACATGCATAACTCACTCAATGATGGAATCAGAATTTATTGCTTTAGAGGCAACTAGAAAAGAGGATGAGTGGATTAGAAATTTATTGTTGGACATCAAATTATGGCCTAGTTCTATGCCTCATATTTCTATTCACTGTAATAGTTAGGCTACTTTGGCAAGAGTTTATGGTAGAATTTATAATGAAAAGTCTAAACATATTAGCCTAAGGCATGAGTATGCAAGACAATTGATTTAAAATGGCACCATAACAATTGTCTATGTGTGGTTAAAGAAGCATCTGACCGATCCCTTTACAAAA
>JAGVVM010020145.1:0-15811 GCA_019149425.1 Psidium friedrichsthalianum
TTGAATATATCAGTATGCATGCTATGATCGATATTTAATTTGTATTGAGATGCTTACAATTCACAAGGAGGGGCAAATTTCTCTCTGTCCATTTCCATTCCCAACGTGAAACCTGTAGCTTGGCTACAATTCTCTGCTTTTGACTTTGTTGCACAGTTTCATCTTTTGAAAAATACACGAATGACAGTGGTTCTCTAAGAGAGTTAAAATTTTGTTCTTGGAACTCAGCGACAAAAATGACTTGATCATACTTTAGTGTCTTGGCAATTCATAAATGCAAAACCTGCGGCTAAATTGGTTTCACGTTGGGAATGAAACTGTGCAAGAACAAAATTTTAGGAGATCTAGTCATTTTGTCGCTGAGTTCCAAAACCATGGCCGCAATGCGGTAAATTGGTTTTGGGGGCAATTCATGTGGAGAGATATCGCATTAGGAGATCTTATTTATTTATTACATTGTTATTGTCTTAACTTCTTCTTGTGCAAGACCCTTACATGCAAAACCTGCGGCATGCAAAATGGATGGAGGATTTCCGTTGATGATATGCACCATCTTGGACGGGATCTCGCTTGTCTCACGCGAAAATCTCTTGGAGAGGCCAAGAGTAAATGAGGGACAAAAAGCATCACCATTATAAACGAGTTGATATAATCGATATTTATTGTTCAGAACTAGTATATGCACATAGACATCTCCATCAAATGTGGGGGTGGTGGACATGGCCTGGACCCTTGAGTTTGGATTCTGAATACATGACCATGACAACTGTTTCATTTGTCCATCCGTGAAGACTGAGGAATGCTGAACGCAGAACCTCACGTCAATATTATTCCTCATCAACCAATGTCCTTTGAGGCAGATACGAAAAAACAAAAAGGGGGTCCAAAGCTTACCACTGAAGGAGGACAGTCAAGTACATAAGCAATTGAAAGAGTTTCGGGGAATCCTCCTTAATAGACGAAATATTCCTATTATGTCAATGCCAATTGAATCAATGTTATTAGATGTGAATTTAAACTTTTTGTTCTTTTCTATTTCTTTGGATGATATGATAGGTCAATCATTTGCTTCATTGGTTCCAACGGTGGCAGCTGCGGAATCTGCTATTGAGTTAGCCATTTTCGTTATTACTTTCTGAGTCCGAGGGACTATTGCAGTCGAATCTATTAATAGCATTCAACGTTAAACATGACTCCTAGAGAATTACCAATATACGAAGTTCCTTTCTTTCTTTTGGATTTGGACTTGGTTGGCAAGATCAAGGCCTTTCTCGCTAGGTGAGCGCATCCAATTCTAAAGTCTTTCCTAAACCACTTCCTATTCAATTGCTGAAAGATGGAGATAATCTTTCTAAATGAGATGGAGTTCCATGAATATGCAGGCTAGAAAGATCTCATTTGCTGCTATTCTATCTCTTTGTGCATTAAGTTCGAAGAATATCTTAATCTATAATGAAGAAATGATAGTAGCTGCTTGTTTTATAGGCTTTATCATATTTAGTCGGAAGAGTTTAGGTAAGACTTTCAAAATGACTCTCGACGGGAGAATCTAGGCTATTTAGGAAGAATCGCATCAATTCCCCAATCCTAACAAAGTAGTTCCTTTGGAATCTGATGAAGAACAACGATTACTTAGGATCAGCTTGCGAATTTGTGGGACCGTATTAGAATCATTACCAATGGCACGCTGTGCGCCTAAGTGCGAAAAGACAGTGCAAGCTTTGTTATGCCGAAACCTAAATGTTAAGTCAGCAACACTTCCAAATGCCACTTCTTCCTATCGCACTTGTATTCAAGACGATCTTGTCACAGGGTTTCACTTCTTAGTGAGTGAAAGATTTTTCCTCGGGTCTACGTTGAAAGCTTCTATAGTAGAACTCATTCGAGAGGTCTTGGTGGTCTTAAGAATGGTTTGGGTGGGGGGTTCTATTAAGAATAAAGAAGACGAATAGAATCTAATTCATCTTTATGCTAACAAAAGAGCGGATCCAATACCAAGGCGATTTCTTTCTCAGGAAGTGCAGCAAGTACTGTAGGAATTTTGGGATATGATGCCCCACGAGTGAGTTGACAAGTGCCCCCTAGGAGGGCAGTCTACCACAAGATCAAGTTGGAGTCTGGAGCCTAACCCCCAACTATTTAGACTAGGGCTAGGTTAAGCAGATGGGCCCCCAACTAGCATCTATTAGTGTTGGGGATTGGTTGAGCTCAAGAAAGAATTTCAGGAAGTCATTGAGTGATCTTATGCTTATTTAAAATTGGGATCGAAACAATGAGAAAGAGACAACAACTTGAAAAGTGAATGCCTATGCCTATTAGAGCACCAGCCTTTATCTCGAAAAAGCAAAAGAGCACGACAATGCAGTCCAGACCAGGAGGCAAGTCGAAGTGAAGTTCCTATTGAGGAGGAGGATGTGCCATTAGTTTTCAAATGAATAGTTGATGTCTATGAGAAAGAAATTCCATTTATAGAGTGAGATTCATGTGTCTGATGAAATAGCTAGGGTTGATGATCTAACTCTACGGTTATTACTAAGACTGGTTTTTCTCTTCCGTCCGTGGAATTTGCTCTTCAAGCCTATGAATGCCATCAATGCCATTCGAGGTGATAAGTGAAATGTGAAATCGAAACTTTCATTTTCTCGGGTTTTCATCAAATGGCATATTCCAGGATATAGAAGGTAAAGAAGAGTAAGCCAAGCGAGGTTGGATGCATCGGAACATGAAGGGATGATGATTGAACTCCCCCACCAAGCATCCTATAGCATCCACAAAAAAATCATTGCTAGTAAGACTTGCCCTAGTCTCTTCATTCCTAATCCTCTTACCAATTGACTTTCATCTCAAGCTAGTTGACAGAAATTCACTCCTTCAACCCTATCCTCCATCGGCGAGTCAATACCCGGCGAGAAGGCAGTGAGTCGATGATCATATAGTAGGTGTATCGTGAGTGGAAGGAACGCAGCAATAACTCTTTTATAACCCCTTAAGGCAATAAAGGGAGTGAGTGACCCATGAGCAAGCGACTTACGTGCCTTTATTTATATGATTCTCTTCTTCCTCTTCTGCCTTTCTTTTTCCAGAGAGCCCGAATTCTCTTTTTTTGGAGAGTTCTTGTCGGCCTTACAAGGGCTAATTTCGGCGTAAGAAGGGTAAGCAAATGGCTTCTTGTAAAGAAGCCATTTCGGTACTTAGTTGAGTCTTTCTTTTTTTCTATTCAAGCAATAAAGTGTGTTTAAAGCTGACTAGCCTCTTTTTAAAACCTAGGACTGGCTCCTTCGCCGTTGATAGCTATTCTTTGAACCTTCCTCTAACCCTACATCAACACTTTCCCCAACCGGTGAGACCCCCACTTTACTTTATCAGTTAATGCCTGAACTGAAATACTTCTTTCTGCATTATCCATAGTTTAAGCAGCAAATTTACCCTTGACTGTATCTGCTGAAAACTGCCTTGCATTCCCTATTTCCTTGATGTCTTTCCTTTGGCTCTTCCCAGTTTCATTTTTAGTTGGGACTAGCTTCAGTCTGAATTCTGTCATCCTTCACCCGTTGCATAGCAGAATTTAGTTAAGACGTAGAAGCTGCAGTAATTTCACATTCTGACTGCTGCATCATTGTATTCTCTCTCTTCTTCTGATCAGCAGTATTGCCTTTCCCTTGCTAGGTATCCTACCGATTCCCTTGCCCTCTTAATATCTTTTTAATAGCTACATTCCCTACTTTTCCAACAATCTTATTTTTCTCTGTCTGCTGACCATCGCTGACCCTAATATTTTCATTAGCAACATCTCCCTCCACCTGCATATATCTTTGTTCATTCTATTCCTCTTAAGATACCCCATTTTCATTATTGTTGTACCCCATCTTCTCGACTAGATTCTTACTTGGGAGGGAGCAGTTTGATCTTTCTCCAGCCGGCACCAGCTCGTCACCCTCATTGGACTCAAATCTGGCATAGATGAGCGTGGAGTTGGCCAAGGGTTTGCCGAATATTGTGAGGCAAACTCTTAGCAACGAGAACTCCTTCCTCGCTAAGTATTCAGGAGGGACTTGTACATTGTGGGCATGCTTTTGGGGCAGTGTGGGAAGACGTTCATGAGATTGGAGTGTTCGAAGGAGTTCTTGCCCGAGGACAAAGACCCGACGCATGTCTAGTTGGTCATGTTGTTCATCTTCATTGTTGTCGTCACAGGTTGGAAGGTGATTCTCTCTCTAGTTTCCAGGTTTGAGCAAGAAAATTGTTTGATTGTGAAATGCATTATCTCATTTTATATTTCGGTGATGTTGACCGATTATGACCATGTTTGACCATATTAGGATCTAAATGTTTCAGGGCTTTCATGTGGAAAGAACTAGATAACTTGTCTTATGGCAACCAATGCTTCATGATAATGCTTGGTCATGACTGCCCCTTGATTTCCTGGTCCCCTAGTTTCTTGTCTTCGTGCTAAATGTTCTTTTGGTACTTCAAAGCTCCAAAAGAAAAAGGAGAAGGTGGTTGAGACAAAAAGAAGTAAGCCAAATAAGATGGAAAAGGAGAAGAGAGAAAACCACTCGAAACCTTTGGGCTTAAGCAAGCACCTAAGCAGTGCCAAGAAAAAAAAATTGATTTAGTCATATTGTGTAGTGATTTCAAGCATAATAATGGTGAAAAGTATATTTATTCTAAATTCACTTGATATTGTGGTGTTTTAGTTTTATTATGAGTTGATTATATGCTTATTTTTTGGAACCAAAATGACTAGAGTCATTGAGACAAAGAAGCATCTAAATTCCCTAGTTAAAATGAAAGATTTGGGAAAATACATACTATCTTGGGTATTAAAGTTAAAAACATAGTAGGGGTTATTCTTTGAGTCAAAGTGACTACGTTGAAAAGATTTTAAACAAGTTTAAACATCTTGATTTCAAAGAAATTAGTAATCCGTTTGATACTAGTGTGCAATTAAATTATAATGCTGGTAAAGCAGTAGCACAACTTGAATATGTGAGTTCTATATGGTCTTTGATATATGTGATGCATTGTTTTAGACATGATATTGCCTTTTTTGGATGTAAGTTGACTAAATACACTAATAATCTAAGTATAGAACATTAGAATATTGTCACCATAATTTTTGGTTATTTTAAGAAAACTAAAAAATTTGTGATTGTTCTATAATAATTATTCGGTTATTTTAGAAGGACACACCGATGCCAGTTGGATTATGACGGTGGGAGATAAACATTCCACTTATGGATGGATTTTCATGTTAAGGGATGTGTTATTGGGAGAGTAAAAAACAAACATGCATAACTCACTCAATGATGGAATCAGAATTTATTGCTTTAGAGGCAACTAGAAAAGAGGATGAGTGGATTAGAAATTTATTGTTGGACATCAAATTATGGCCTAGTTCTATGCCTCATATTTCTATTCACTGTAATAGTTAGGCTACTTGGGCAAGAGTTTATGGTAGAATTTATAATGAAAAGTCTAAACATATTAGCCTAAGGCATGAGTATGCAAGACAATTGATTTAAAATGGCACCATAACAATTGTCTATGTGTGGTTAAAGAAGCATCTGACCAATCCCTTTGCAAAGTCTCTACCAAGAGAGATGGTAAAGGTAACCTACATGAAATGGGGCTGAAATCCTCTGCTTAAAATCACTAGTAATGTGAAGCCAACTTAATACTAGCATACTGCTAGTTATAAGGTTTAATGGGTAAAAACAAGTTCTTGAAAACGATTGTTTGATGCTGACATTAACCCAGACATGAAAAGTCAATATTGTCCGTCACATTTTAAAGGTTGAATTTTATTCTTAATGAAGTATAATACGATTTACTAACATGTGATTTAGTAACATGTTTATTAGTAACAAAAACATGTGATAATACTTCACCTATATTGGCTTAGAAATGATGCCGCTTCTTACGAAAGTTGATGTTACTTTCTAAAAAGAGCTCATGAAATAGGTACAAGCATAATACCATAATAGTGATGAGTAAATATGAACTTCTTGCTAAAACAAAATGTTAGTACGTGTGTGGTATGCCCAATTTGATTACATAGAGTAACTAGTTGAAAGCTAAGCTACTTATAACTTTCATAGAGTTTTGCGTACTTGCACTAAACAAAAGCTTAACTAGAAAGAGACCTTTATGTAGATATATTACTCTCATGAAAATATTGGCTGCATTTTTAGGAAAGTTCATTTTATAATTTTATTTTACAAATAAAGTAGGGGATTGTTGGTAGTTTGTTTGTAAAACAAGCTAAGAGATGCTTTGTCCTGTATCAAAATGATGTGGCGTGCATGTGGACTAGATTTGGCACTAATCAACAATTACTATTATTTATTTATTGAAATTAGAAATTATTATTAAAAAATATTATTAGTAACTGTTGTGTTCTAGCAAAACAATGTGACTATTCGCAAAAGAGTTACAGTTATTTTTTATTTTGAATTTAATAATAATAGCGAAATAGAGTGACTGTTTGTAAAGGAGCTACAGTAAGTTGTTATTATTCTTATTCTTATTCTTATTCTTATTCTTATTTAATTTCAAATTTAGTATTAATTTCTTACACCCTTTGGAGCGTTTGTGCCATTTGGATGTAACTATCGATTCGGACATGAAAGTTGTGTCCGAACTAATCTCCTTTGGAATTGAAGAGTTGTGTTCAAATATAAATATTTTCGGAATGAAAAGTTATCTTCTCTTCACTTATATATTCATGCTACGGCTCTTTCATTACAACACTTCAATTTCAGAACTTCATTTTACTTCAACTTTCAATCTTGTTCTTTCAATTTTGTTTAAGCCTTTATTTCCAATTGTTTCACTTGAGAGGTCCTGGAGCAATATTGGATTTGCTATCTGCTATTCTCATCGAAACTTTATTGTATCATATTTGCCAGAAGCCATTAATGGTAATGTTGTGGGTGTAAATAAATTCTTAAAGAGAGTGTTATCATGCCGCAAAATTTGATTCTGTTGTTCATCCCATTCAATGCTAAATTTCACAACAGGTGTATGTGGTGGCTCGACAACGGGATCGACCTTGGTTGAATGGAGACTTGGGATGTTGCGCTTGCTCAATGAGGCGCAACCATGGCTGGTCGTGAAACTTCACAAAACGGACATGCGGTTTGGCTTGATCCTAACTTCGGTGAACATCTGGGGCTGCACAAGACAATGATTGGACTCGGCCAAGGAACCCTCTACGTTGTTTTCTCCAGGTGTCGCCAAGGGGGATCGTTTTGAGAGACTCCGAAATATAATCGTTCTGGGTTCGTACGAAGACAATCGGTCACGAGACAGCTGGTGACCGACGGAACAGGGGCTGCTCAACGGGCGAGATGCCTCGACTCGGTGTTAAAACTCCAGAAAATTTCGGCTTGATAATGAATAATAACCTGCAAAAACAGAAATAAACTTCGGGTTGGGCCGCAGGTGATCAAGAGCTGGAGCGCCACGGTGCCATCTCAGCTGGCTGCTTCGTCTGGTGGTCATCACTGGTGTTTGTGTGTGCGTGTGTGTGTCTGAGTGCGAGGATGAGACGCCGCGCCACGCCAGTAAGACGCAATTTGGATTGAGCGGGAAGCGCGGCTCTGCTGGGGAGGGCTTCGCCTCGTCCTCTTTTATTAAGTCTGCATATTCTTTCCAAAGAAAGCTTCTCAGCATGGCGATTGTCCCTCGCCCCAAGACGTTGGCCTCTCTTTCTCCTTCTGATCAAGACCTTAATGTGGCCGGTGAATTCTGTGGCCTCAATCTAACTCCTTCTCACGTTCTCTTTTTTTTTCTCCCTCTATGAATTTTGGCCGTGAATTTGTGGGAATTGCCAGACCTCTCTAGTTTGTGAGTATAAGTCCATATTTATAGACTTAACCTAGTTTTAGTTTATGGGTTTAGGCTTATCTAATTAATGGGCTGATCTTAATTAAATTGAAACTCAATTAGCCTTCCATTCCCTCTAGTGAAATTCGGTCATGTGGTTTTTTAATGGGCCTGAACGAACTTGCTCTCTTCACGGGCCTAGTGCGATCAATTCAAGCCCATAACCATCCATCTGCCGTCGGTCTGATTTACTTACAAATGAAAATGCTCCTAAATTATATGATAAAATACAATACTCAAATATGATGAATGTGAAATAATAATTAAATATTTTTGTTAGGGTCCATAAGCAGTACCTAATTTTTCTATGCAATATATGCCTAAACGGGATACCGAAATTTATGTGTCGACACATGCCGAGAAACCTCTCTACAATAATTAGAGTTTTGCTAAAAGGCGGTGTTGTCTATGTTCAGCGTCCCCAGTACCATAACCGTATAGAAAAAACAACAAAACTAAAAGGTTGAAAAAAAACGGAAAACACCTTGTAAATCCCAGATTTATTTCTAAATCGAGATAGAAGAGCATCTAAATCGAGATCAATAGAGAAAAAAATAAAATAAAAGAGAGATACCAATTGAATACAAAATCAATTTCATAAATACTGTTGACTGCTGAAAACAACAACAAAGAAGTCTAAAAAACTAGCACTCGACAATCTGAATAGGTAGACAAAGCCGGAGCAAGTGAGCAGATTTAGAGAGAGTGGATTCCGAGGAATTTGTTCTTCAATCTTTAAGCTTAAGGATGTCGACTGCATCGTTTTTAAAAAACAAAAAAAATCTAAAAGATAGACAAAACAAAAAATTAGCAGGGAAGTGTCATGGGCCGGCATTTTCCCTTGGCCGAAGGACAGCCCATGAGGCGCCTGGCGAGCAGTCTTGCCACCAGAGCAGCCTTGTTTCTTGTTTTCCAATGGAACACTTAAGCGAATATCTTTCTCGTATTGGATCCTACCATACTCAGCTTAGCTCGGACATCCTTTTTATATCAAGTGAGCACAGGTCAATATAGGCACCATAACTGGTTTCGGCCTGCCATGGCCTCATCAGGAGAGCGACATCAGCTCCGATCAGTTTGTACACAGGAGGCCAACCCCACCTTCGGAGCTCCTAAGGGATGTATTATGTTTAATCCTAGAACTCCTAACACAAACCGTCTTGACACCACTCCCAGGGACCTAGTTGTCTAGTACCCTCTGCATAACTCATTTACTATATGTCGACACCAGCAAGCACCGCTGCAAGGTTATACGAGTGTGAGAAGACCCCGAAACCCAAGTTGTTTGATCCCCTACGATCCTCCGCATCGATCAAGGGGACACGGAACAATCGGCCCGTGTCATTCTCCCCCACTCATTTCCGCAACGCCCTCGTTGCGGGCTGTTCTGTCGCATCCTTGCGAAGCAGAACAGTCTTCCCTCAACATTGGTAGCTTTTCTTTTCTTTCTCTTTTTTTTTAAAGCCGTTCGGGTTTTGTTTGGTCACCCCTGCATCCAGTGTGGCGTTTTTTTTTTGCCAACTGCGTTTGTCTTGCAGCACCGTTTTGTAGTCATTGTTGCTTCATGGTGTGGCTTTGGCCAACCGCACTGACATGGCGGCACCTTTCTTTTTCCCTAGTAAGCATTTTTTTTTCTCTCTTCTTTCTTCTGTTTTTGCTAACAATGGAGGTTTCACCTTGTCTAAAGCATGGTAGAGAATCCATCTTGAGATTCGCCGAATTGATCCAGGAACGTTTTCCCATTTCAGTGATGAGTCGATTTCTTTGCTGTGCCCCCATTGGCATCCCCGAAGCAAGGCGAGAGCCGCACTTTGTCCGAGCCATTTTTTTTTTGTCAACTCCGGCGATTTACTCTCCGCACTCGAAGGACCGGGTAGACCACAGATTTTCTTCGACTCACACTCCTACTAGAGGGATCCTGCTCTGATACCATTTGTCACGGGCCGGCATTTTCCCCTGGCCGAGGGTCAGCCCGTGAGGCGCCTGGCGGACCAGTCTGGCCACCAGGCCAGCCTTTTTCTCGTTGTCCCATGGAACACTTAGGCGAATGTCTTTCTCGTATCGGATCCTACCATACCCAGCTTAGCTCGGGCATCCTTTTATATCAAGCGAGCACAGGTCAATATAGGCACCACAACTGGTTTCGGTCTGCCATGGCCTCATCAGGAGAGCGGCATCAGCTCCCGACCAGTTTGTACACGGGAGGCCAAACCCGCCTTCAGAGCTCCTAAGGGATGTATTATGTTTAATCCTAGAACCCCTAGCACAAACCGTCCTGACACCACTCCCAGGGATCCAGTTGTCTAGTACCCTCTGCATCGCTCATTTACTATCATTTCCTATGTCGACACCAGCAAACACCGCTGCAAGGTTATACGAGTGTGAGAAGACCCCGAAACCCAAGTTGTTCGATCCCCCACGATCCTCCGCATCGATCAAGGGGACACGGAACAACCGGCCCGTGTCACAAGCATTGCAGTATTTTATGCCAATTAGGTTATGGTTTATTCACTTTGGGAGACACATGCAAATTGGTGGTTTCTTTAGCTGCAACAATCAAGGTCAAGCAAATCTAGGTGCTGTGTGGAACCAAATTTAGCTGTTTCAAATAGCCTCTCAAAACGGAAACCAGGCATAATAACTTAGAAACTACCAATGGAAGATTTGACTGAGAGTCTTTTGAATATTACCAATTGTTGGCAAGATTTTGACAAGTCCTATTGCAGTCTCAATCAAATTTATCTAACTAATTTAGCTCAATATTGGACTCAGGTGCTTCCAATATTGTTGTTGATGATGTTTATCTTGACTCGCATTCTACAGAAATCTATTGATGCTTTGCCCAGATGGGCTTCATGTGAGAGCATAGGTGAGGTTCCGCAAGCTCTATATATTTACATGCATTATGTAAGTTCGAGGTGCATTTTCAGGACATGATGACATTTGAATTGTTCTTTGTACCGAGAGATGTTAAACTAAGAATGGAATTAGCAGAGTCAAATCACGGCATATGTTGCTATCTGACATGATGCTGATTTTAACTGTTAGTCGCCTCTAGTACAGACAGATTGTATTAAAGGATGAATCTTTGGCCTTTGTTGTTGTGTTACTGCACTCTTGGCTGATTAGATGCTGCAATAGGAGTGCCAAGTGATTCTTCCTAGTTCAATCAACTATTTTCCACGCTTAGAAGAAGATGCATGTCTGGCCAGTGACTGAATGCTGTGCATAGCGTTAACGCTTCCTAGTTTGTTTCGATAACACCTTCAGATTTCAATCGTTCATCTCTCGTACATCATACTGATATTGTCTGGCATTTCTAAGGCTAGCGAGGAGAGTGGTTTGTCCTCTGTAAGGCTAAGTTTGAGGACATGATCTTGTTTGTCAATCTGCGTCGAATTGTAATAACCAGTGAGATAGAATTTGTCCTTTGTATGCTTCTGCGAGGTTGGAATAACACGAAAGAGGCAGGGATTCTGGCATGATCATCACTAATCATCCTTAATTAATCGCAATTAGGTGATTTAAATGGGAACATGATTGGGGTTTGGTGTCTTCTGTTTGCTCAATTGTATGTTTTACTTATTTATTTTATTAAGCTTAGCATTAAATACATAATAAAGTCTGCATTTGTTTTGGTGGGTGCGTGGGAGGGCAATAATGAGTCACATGTAGATTTGGATTTTGTTTTGCATCTTTCGGCCTTTATGAATTCTTCACTAAGTGTGCCATTTAGGGTTGTAAATTACCGGATTTTGACTCTTCTCGTTACAAGAAATTTTTTTGGATGCTTTTCCAGCAAAGTTAGAAAACCAAAATTTTCTCCATTATTTAACGGGGGAATTACCGAAAAAGTCATAAACTTATTGCAATTGTATCAATTCAGTCTTAAATTTTTTTTTATTGCTGCTTCAATCCTAAACCTTTTGTAATTGTGTCAATTCAGTGTATCCGGCCAATTTGGGCCAGTCGGTACTGATGTGAATGCCAACCGGTGACATTATTTTAATATTTTTTGAATTTTTATTTTATTTTTTCTATTCTTTTTCTTATTTTTTTTCCTTCTTCTTTCTCTGGCGGGTTGGTGACAGTGACCTCACAGTCTGACCTCACAGTCAAAGGCGACGCCGGCCCTACGATAGCGAGGTTGAGCCTTGCCCTGCTAGAGTAAGAGGAAGGAAGTAAAAAAGAAGAGAAAGAAAATAAAAAAAGAAAATTCAAAATTTAAAAAAAATGTTGGAATAATATGCTGCTAGAGGGCTAGTGCTGACTAGCATCCACATTAGTGCCGGCTAGTCAAAATTGGTCGAATGAACTTAATTGGTATAATTATAAAAGATTTGAAACTAAATAGGCAAAAAAAAAAGTTTAGCTGAATTAATACAATTGCAATAGATTTATGACTTTTTTTTTGTAATTTTTCCTTATTTAACAATTCAAATTCAAAATTTTTCCTTTATTTGTTAGGAGAAAATGACATTAGAAGTGCCATAATTTCGTGTGAAGTTCATTTTAATGCCAAAACTTTTCGTTAGACCATTCATTGTCACTTTGAAAAACAATCACTTAAGTGACTTTGACTATTATATCTAACAAAAGTAAGACGTGGAATAATTAATTAAATGTTAATGCCTACGTGGCTTTTTAATAAGAAATAAAAGTGCACGTGAATGATGAGGCGTTAATCACAAGACGAGGGTGCACTAAAGTAACTTAACCCCCCCCCCCCCCCCCCCCTTCTCTCTCTCTCAAGCCTCAATGCTTGTCATCCCTCATGAAACGATATTGTGTTTCTCGCTCGCTCCTCTACACGTCGCCTAAGGTGGGGAAGTTCCACATCGAAATCCGGGTTCGCAAATGCTAAAAGCCCAATGCTACCTGGAATCATAGTGGCTTTTGACGTTCCAAAAATGCTGCCTTCAAGGTTTAACGAATTTCTTTCTTGCAATCCTCCCGTCACTTACATTTTTCATATTCCAATCTCGCCCTCGCATCTCCTCCCTCCATGAAACCAACGCTCCAGATCCGGACTTGGACGGCTTATCACAAACTTCTCTGAGGGTCGCTATAGTCGTCGATGGTGGCCGAGGGTCGATGACGGCTGCAGAGGATGCCGAGAGTCAAGGCAAGATCCGACTGGGTTCTCGAGGGTCGCGTGACCCTTGACGTCACCTCGCTTGGGCTATCGACGATCCTGGAGGGTGCCGAGGGTCAAGGCGGTTCAAAACCGACGAAGAAAACCTGAATATTATTGCGGGTTAAACATGGTCTAACGCTAGTTTGAATACTCTCTCTCTCTCTCTCTCTGTTGGGCAAGTACAGCCCCAAGCCTCAATCTCCAACATGGGTTGGTCAAGAAGGGAAACGGGCCTCGAGAGGCCCATCTAATCTGGGCCTCCTCTGCTCGACCGACCGTGGCAGATCACACGGGATGATGCAATCGTAGAGTTGACCCTCGCCGTTCATTGTCACGTGAAGGTCAACACGTACACGCACATCCAAGAAAAACAGTGGGGATCGTCCTTCGTGGACCGTTGCCCGTGCCATCATTTTTGGGGCCAAAAACAAAATAAAATAATCCCATCAATAAATAAAATAAAATAAAAAAAAAACTGTCCTATCTTCCTTGAGTGCATGGCAAACCACCCAAAAGGCCAAAAGATATATTTACGTTCTTTTTCTCCGTCACGAAGGAACTTACGGTATCAACCAACCCACAAAGCAAAAAATTAGGATAAAAAATAGGATTAATAACACAAGAAATCTCGAACTGATACACATGTGATAAATTTACCAAAAATATTTTTTTTAATGCCAAAAATCCAAACTTGTATATCTGTGACAAATTTATCCTAAACTTATTTTTTACCACGAAAAATCTCAAATTGGTACACATGTGATAAATTTTTCATTTGTTAAATTAGGTTAATATTACGAAAAAGTCCCAGATTGATACACTTATGACAAATAGAGGGGGTAAATCCCAAAGTAACTCATTAGATGCTTGTTGAAAATCCAATATTGATATTGACCACCTGAATTGCAATCACTAGATTTGATTTGAATATTATCATTTTCCATGTCTCCCTTCCAGTAAATATCGTCCGAAATTTCAAACTGGTGCGCCAGTCGCCGCATTTACACCCAAAACCAATTTTTTGCGTCACCAAAAATTCCAAGCCATGCCCGCACCATTTCTAAAATTTAAAATTATTTTCTGTGCCATATTTACTCCCAAATTATTTTTCATGTAAAGAAAAATCCAAAGCTGGTATAGTCGTGCCATTTACCATGAACTATTTGTCATGTCAAGATCTTAGGGGCTGAATTAGGGATTTTACTAGATTTTCGAAACAAGAGTGAGCTCTTGGGAGCAAATTAGTGGATTTGCACATTTCCCGTCTAAGATTTTGGTAATTTTGGATTTTTTTAGACAAGAAATTTAATTTTAGATAATTTGAGATTTTTTATGAAGCGGGGATTAATTTTGAGGTAAATGTGACACAGTTATACTGATTAGAGATTTTTTGTTACACTGGCCCTCCCCTTCTTTTTTTTTTTGGTCATCGTGAGATAGCCTAAAAGTGGTGTCTTGATATTCAATTGCATTTATTTGAATGGTTCCTCCATGTTAATCACATGAATTCATTGAAAAAATAAGAAGAAAAGTTGAGAGGAGTTCGTAAAAAATAAAGAAAACACCAAATCGATTACAAACCCTAGCTTTATATATTATATATATTTTTGAGGTAATACGATATTTTAGTTGTGCCGGTCGAATCAATTGATTTTTATGGAGTAACGGCGACAAGCTGGATATATTTGTGCTAACTTAGACATCTTTGGTACAACTCCTCTTTTTGATTTTGTGATGAAAATGCTTCTTGCTTGTTAGAATGAACCTATTAATCCTTTTCTCTAAGCATAACAACAAACCCTAACTAATTATAGCTAATCAAGTGCATTAAAAAGTGTCAAGAAAAATTGAGCTAAAGCTTCCGCATGGATGTAACCTGTGATTCACCTACTGCTCACCAACTTTCAATAATTGCAAGAATCTTCTTAATTTAGTGGAATTGGTTTTCAATCTAATGGTATATGAATATTTCAAGCAACATTTAGGAAAATTCCTTTTCTTGTCAATTCAGATCTTATTGGGTTTCATCTAACGTGAGTTTTCAGTATTTAGTAGCAACGTTCAAAGTATGAAGAACGTGAGAGAAATAGAGAGTCGGACACAAATCGATTAAATATATGATTGATTAAGATTTCACTTTTATGGTATTGGAGCAACTACTTAATGTGATGGCCAAACAAGAATCTAGCAAAAAAAAAAAAAGAGTATTAGATGATTAGCTGTATTTTACGCACATTTTTAATTCTCTTATCTTATCAAATATCCAGTTCGAATTTTTTCAGTAATTATCTCTTATCCAATAAAATCTAAAAATCACGAAAATTTCATAAATTACTGAATTTCTACACGATGATGGAGTAGCAGCAGATACTCTCCGCACGCACTTCGCGCGTGAGAGACGAGTAGCGCGTGGGGATTGCAGTTTTGCAAGTGGCTACTCTCCCTCGCGGGCCCCAGCCATTAAGGACTCTTCCGTACTTTCACGTCGAACCTCCATTTTCCCCCAAGCCTCAACTACACAAACAAAAACCATTTCCCTCTCTCTCTCTCTACGCCTCCACTGGACTGAAGAAGACGACGCGGAAGCGGAAGGCGTTACTCGCTCCGCCACGCCCATCCGGTGTCGCTCCGGGCACCGCCATTCCTCTCTCTCTCTCTTCCCCGGCAATGAGGCTTCGATCCAATGTGCCTCTCTCGTTGCTCCTCGCATGCAGCTTCCTCCTCCTACTACTTGTCCGGTTTCCTCTTCGCTCGCCGCGGATGATTCCGGCCGTTCCAACGCCG
>JAGVVM010020146.1:0-62139 GCA_019149425.1 Psidium friedrichsthalianum
TAACACGGGAAGGCCACACACCGCCTTCAGAGCTCCTAAGGGATGTATTATGTTTTAATCCTAGAACCCCTAGCACAAACCGTCCTGACACCACTCCCAGGGATCCAGTTGTCTAGTACCCTCTGCATCGCTCATTTACTATCATTTCCTATGTCGACACCAGCAAACACCGCTGCAAGGTTATACGAGTGTGAGAAGACCCCGAAACCCAAGTTGTTCGATCCCCCACGATCCTCCGCATCGATCAGGGGACACGGAACAACCGGCCCGTGTCACAAGCATTGCAGTATTTTATGCCAATTAGGTTATGGTTTATTCACTTTGGGAGACACATGCAAATTGGTGGTTTCTTTAGCTGCAACAATCAAGGTCAAACAAATCTAGGTGCTGTGTGGAACCAAATTTAGCTGTTTCAAATAGCCTCTCAAAACAGGAAACCAGGCATATTAACTTAGAAACTACCAATGGAAGATTTGACTGAGAGTCTTTTGAATATTACCAATTGTTGGCAAGATTTTGACAAGTCCTATTGCAGTCTCAATCAAATTTATCTAACTAATTTAGCTCAATATTGGACTCAGGTGCTTCCAATATTGTTGTTGATGATGTTTATCTTGACTCATATTCTACAGAAATCTATTGATGCTTTGCCCAGATGGGCTTCATGTGAGAGCATAGGTGAGGTTCCGCAAGCTCTATATATTTACATGCATTATGTAAGTTCGAGGTGCATTATCAGGACATGATGACATTTGAATTGTTCTTTGTACCGAGAGATGTTAAACTAAGAACGGAATTAGCAGAGTCAAATCACGGCATATGTTGGTATCTGACATGATGCTGATTTTAACTGTTAGTCGCCTCTAGTACAGACAGATTGTATTAAAGGATGAATCTTTGGCCTTTGTTGTGTTACTGCACTCTTGGCTGATTAGATGCTGCAATAGGAGTGCCAAGTGATTCTTCCTAGTTCAATCAACTATTTTCCACGCTTAGAAGAAGATGCATGTCTGGCCAGTGACTGAATGCTGTGCATAGCGTTAGCGCTTCCTAGTTTGTTTCGGTAACACCTTCAGATTTCAATCGTTCATCTCTCGTACATCATACTGATATTGTCTGGCATTTCTAAGGCTAGCGAGGAGAGTGGTTTGTCCTCTGTAAGGCTAAGTTTGAGGACATGATCTTGTTTGTCAATCTGCGTCGAATGGTAATAACCAGTGAGATAGAATTTGTCCTTTGTATGCTTCTGCGAGGTTGGAATAACACGAAAGAGGCAGGGATTCTGGCATGATCATCACTAATCATCCTTAATTAATCGCAATTAGGTGATTTAAATGGGAACATGATTGGGGTTTGGTGTCTTCTGTTTGCTCAATTGTATGTTTTACTTATTTATTTTATTAAGCTTAGCATTAAATACATAATAAAGTCTGCATTTGTTTTGGTGGGTGCGTGGGAGGGCAATAATGAGTCACATGTAGATTTGGATTTTGTTTTGCATCTTTCGGCCTTTATGAATTCTTCACTAAGTGTGCCATTTAGGGTTGTAAATTACCGGATTTTGACTCTTCTCGTTACAAGAAATTTTTTTGGATGCTTTTCCAGCAAAGTTAGAAAACCAAAATTTTCTCCATTATTTAACGGGGGAATTACCGAAAAAGTCATAAACTTATTGCAATTGTATCAATTCAGTCTTAAAACTTTTTTTTATTGCTGCTTCAATCCTAAACCTTTTGTAATTGTGTCAATTTTGTGTATCCGGCCAATTTGGGCCAGTCGGTACTGATGTGAATGCCAACCGGTGACATTATTTTAATATTTTTTGAATTTTTTATTTTATTTTTTCTATTCTTTTTCTTA
Source organism: Psidium friedrichsthalianum (assembly GCA_019149425.1). Classification (NCBI taxonomy): domain Eukaryota; kingdom Viridiplantae; phylum Streptophyta; class Magnoliopsida; order Myrtales; family Myrtaceae; genus Psidium; species Psidium friedrichsthalianum. The sequence continues at coordinate 1,861 of JAGVVM010020146.1, forward strand.
TTTGTTTTCCTTCTTCTTTCTCTGGCGGGTTGGTGACAGTGACCTCACAGTCTTCAGGCAAAGGCGACGCCGGCCCTACGATAGCGAGGTTGAGCCTTGCCCTGCTAGAGTAAGAGGAAGGAAGTAAAAAAGAAGAAAGAAAGAAAATAAAAAAAGAAAATTCAAAAAAAAAAATGTTGGAATAATATGCTGCTAGAGGGCTAGTGCTGACTAGCATCCACATTAGTGCCGGTTAGTCAAAATTGGTCAGATGAACTTAATTGGTATAATTATAAAAGATTTGAAACTAAATAGGCAAAAAAAAAAGTTTATACTGAATTAATACAATTGCAATAGATTTATGACTTTTTTTTTGTAATTTTTCCTTATTTAACAATTCAAATTCAAAATTTTTCCTTTATTTGTTAGGAGAAAATGACATTAGAAGTGCCATAATTTCGTGTGAAGTTCATTTTAATGCCAAAACTTTTCGTTAGACCATTCATTGTCACTTTAAAAAACAATCACTTAAGTGACTTTGACTATTATATCTAACAAAAGTAAGACGTGGAATGATTAATTAAATGTTAATGCCTACGTGGCTTTTTAATAAGAAATAAAAGTGCACGTGAATGATGAGGCGTCATTTAATCACAAGACGAGGGTGCACTAAAGTAACTAACTTAATCTCCCCCCCCCCCCTCTCTCTCTCTCTCTCAAGCCTCAATGCTTGTCATCCCTCATGAAACGATATCTGTGTTTCTCGCTCGCTCCTCTACACGTCGCCTAAGGTGGGGAAGTTCCACATAATCCAGGTTCGCAAATGCTAAAAGCCCAATGCTGCCTGGAATCATAATGGCTTTTGACGTTCCGAAAAATGCTGCCTTCAAGGTTTAACGAATTTCTTTCTTGCAATCCTCCGTCACTTACATTTTTCATATTCCAATCTCGCCCTCGCATCTCCTCCCTCCATGAAACCAACGCTCCAGATCCGGACTTGGACGGCTTATCACAAACTTCTCTGAGGGTCGCTATAGTCGTCGATGGTGGCCGAGGGTCGATGACGGCTGCAGAGGATGCCGAGAGTCAAGGCAAGATCCGACTGGGTTCTCGAGGGTCGCGTGACCCTTGACGTCACCTCGCTTGGGCTATCGACGATCCTGGAGGGTGCCGAGGGTCAAGGCGGTTCAAAACCGACGAAGAAACCTGAATATTATTGCGGGTTAAACATGGTCTAACGCTAGTTTGAATACTCTCTCTCTCTCTCTCTCTGTTGGGCAAGTACAGCCCCAAGCCTCAATCTCCAACATGGGTTGGTCAAGAAGGGAAACGGGCCTCGAGAGGCCCATCTAATCTGGGCCTCCTCTGCTCGACCGACCGTGGCAGATCACACGGGATGATGCAATCGTAGAGTTGACCCTCGCCGTTCATTGTCACGTGAAGGTCAACACGTACACGCACATCCAAGAAAAACAGTGGGGATCGTCCTTCGTGGACCGTTGCCCGTGCCATCATTTTTGGGGCCAAAAACAAAATAAAATAATCCCATCAATAAATAAAATAAATATAAAAAAACTGTCCTATCTTCCTTGAGTGCATGGCAAACCACCCAAAAGGCCAAAAGATATATTTACGTTCTTTTTCTCCGTCACGAAGGAACTTACGGTATCAACCAACCCACAAAGCAAAAAATTAGGATAAAAAATAGGATTAATACCACAAGAAATCCCGAACTGATACACATGTGATAAATTTACCAAAAATATTTTTTTTAATGCCAAAAATCCCAAACTGTATATCTGTGACAAATTTATCCTAAACTTATTTTTTTACCACGAAAAATCTCAAATTGGTACACATGTGATAAATTTGTCATTTGTTAAATTAGGTTAATATTACGAAAAGTCCCAGATTGATACACTTATGACAAATAGAGGGGGTAAATCCCAAAGTTTTCAAGATGCTTGTTGAAAATCCAATAGTGATATTGACCACTTGAATTGCAATCACTAGATTTGATTTGAATATTATCATTTTCCATGTCTCCCTTCCAGTAAATATCGTCCGAAATTTCAAACTGGTGCGCCAGTCGCCGCATTTACACCCAAAACCAATTTTTTGCGTCACCAAAAATTCCAAGCCATGCCCGCACCATTTCTAAAATTTAAAATTATTTTCCGTGCCATATTTACTCCCAAATTATTTTTCATGTAAAGAAAAATCCAAAGCTGGTATAGTCGTATTTACCATGAACTATTTGTCATGTCAAGATCTTAGGGGCTGAATTAGGGATTTTACTAGATTTTTGAAACAAGAGTGAGCTCTTGGGAGCAAATTAGTGGATTTTGCACATTTCCCCGTCTAAGATTTTGGTAATTTTGGATTTTTTTAGACAAGAAATTTAATTTTAGATAATTTGAGATTTTTTATGAAGCGGGGATTAATTTTGAGGTAAATGTGACACAGTTATACTGATTAGAGATTTTTTGTTACACTGGCCCTCCCCTTCTTTTTTTTTTTTTGGTCATCGTGAGATAGCCTAAAAAGTGGTGTCTTGATATTCAATTGCATTTATTCGAATGGTTCCTCCATGTTAATCACATGAATTCATTGAAAAAATAAGAAGAAAAGTTGAGAGGAGTTCGTAAAAAATAAAGAAAACACCAAATCGATTACAAACCCTAGCTTTATATATTTTTTTTTTGAGGTAATACGATATTTTAGTTGTGCCGGTCGAATCAATTGATTTTTATGGAGTAACGGTGACGAGCTGGATATATTTGTGCTAACTTAGACATCTTTGGTACAACTCCTCTTTTTGATTTTGTGATGAAAATGCTTCTTGCTTGTTAGAATGAACCTATTAATCCTTTTCTCTAAGCATAACAACAAACCCTAACTAATTATAGCTAATCAAGTGCATTAAAAAGTGTCAAGAAAAATTGAGCTAAAGCTTCCGCATGGATGTAACCTGTGATTCACCTACTGCTCACCAACTTTCAATAATTGCAAGAATCTTCTTAATTTAGTGGAATTGGTTTTCAATCTAATGGTATATGAATATTTCAAGCAACATAGGCACTGGTTTAGGAAAATTCCTTTTCTTGTCAATTTAGATCTTATTGGGTTTCATCTAACGTGAGTTTTCAGTATTTAGTAACAACGTTCAAAGTATGAAGAATGTGAGAGAAATAGAGAGTCGGACACAAATCGATTAAATATATGATGGATTAAGATTTCGCTTTTATGGTATTGGAGCAACTACTTAATGTGATGGCCAAACAAGAATCTAGCAAAAAAAAAAAAGAGTATTAGATGATTAGCTGTATTTTACGCACATTTTAATTCTCTTATCTTATCAAATATCCAGTTCGAATTTTTCAGTAATTATCTCTTATCCAATAAAATCTAAAAATCACGAAAATTTCATAAATTACTGAATTTCTACACGATGATGGAGTAGCAGCAGATACTCTCCGCACGCACTTCGCGCGTGAGAGACGAGTAGCGCGTGGGGATTGCAGTTTTGCAAGTGGCTACTCTCCCTCGCGGGCCCCAGCCATTAAGGACTCTTCCGTACTTTCACGTCGAACCTCCATTTTCCCCAAGCCTCAACTACACAAACAAAAACCATTTCCCTCTCTCTCTCTCTACGCCTCCACTGGACTGAAGAAGACGACGCGGAAGCGGAAGGCGTTACTCGCTCCGCCACGCCCATCCGGTGTCGCTCCGGGCACCGCCATTCCTCTCTCTCTCTCTTCCCCGGCAATGAGGCTTCGATCCAATGTGCCTCTCTCGTTGCTCCTCGCATGCAGCTTCCTCCTCCTACTACTTGTCCGGTTTCCCTCTTCGCTCGCCGCGGATGATTCCGGCCGTTCCAACGCCGTCTTCGCCAACGAAATCAATGCGACCGCGGCCGAGTTTAATGCCTCGCGGCCGAGATCCAAGGAGGACAGCTTCGCCGACATGATCGATCGCGCTCTCGAGAAGGAGTTCACCGAGAACGACCAGAACGAAGGTTTGTGCTAGATCTGAGCTCTTGGACTCGCTTCGGGATGGTCCTTGCCTTTTTCGTTTGGGGATGTAGTTGGGCAAGGGTTTCGGATTCCTGCCGGTCCTAGGACATTTGTGTGGAGTCGATGCTAGCGAGTGCTGTGAAGGAATCAATTGCTCTTTTTGTTGAAACAATTAGGTTGGAGTTGAGAGTTGATTTCTCTTGCCGCATTTTAGTTGATCTCCTAATGACCGCTGATTTTCAAACTTTTTGGTTAACGCGCTCAGCTTGTCCGTACAGTGTGGTCTAGTTTGCCATCAGCAGAATTATGGTGGATTAGCTTTCAGCTCCCGGTTCTTTTTTGTATTGCAGTAGGACGAAGGATGAAAATATGGAAGTGATTAAGGAACTTGCTTTTGCAATTCTTTGGTACTTTTCCTTTCTGAAATAGAAGAAAATGGTTCTGCAAGGGGTAGTCGTTAGATTAATGATGCATGTGGGCATCTTACCATCCCGTCTTGCTACTTGCAGCTACAGATGCTGGAAGCTTCAATAACAGTGTTGCAGGGCAGCAGGTTAGCATCATTTGTATGTAATGTTGCCGTTGAGTTTGATCTAATTGATGGGGCCTTTTTGTTTTAGTCATTTATTCTTTATATATCTTTTGCTTGCTAGGGAGCAAGTTGACCAATATCTTCTACAATTTTGAACTTTTGCATCATGAGAGAACTCAGTAGGTAGATTAATATTGATTAGTCTGTGTGGGACTATTCTTATGAGTAATTGACTCCCTGATTTCATCATAAAACCTGTATAAAGACTTTAGTTAGAAGAAGACATCTCTCAGAGAGTTTGGCTAACTACCTGCTGTCTGGGCTGGAGCCATTGCAGTTTGTTCTGTTGATCAAGCCTGGAAGAGGAAAAAAAATTAGTGATTTTTCTGTTACTGATCCAAAATTAGGATTGCTTTGTGTATTAGCTGTGTATTATAGAAATGGCCTCTCAAATGGGCTGTATTACTTGAAAATTCATTGAATGTGGTATATTGTGTTTCATTAGGCAGTTTTGGAAACTGTTGCTAGAGTGAAGTCCAAGAAGAATGACACCAAGGAGGAGAAGTATGTCTTCTTCTCTATTATGTGGTTATGCCAACAATTCTTGTATTATGAGGCTCTTCGCCTTAGCAATAAATTAATGAGATCTCTGAGCCCTTTATTGAGCCTTGTGTCAGGTCATTCCAGCTACATACTGTTTTCAACCTGGATAATGAGAACCGAGTGGAAGACACACCGATGCTTATTGATCGGAAGGTATGTAACACAGGAAATATATTGCGGATTAATCAGATGTATGGAGTTCAGATTACTCTTTTATTTGGTATTATTCTGCTTTTCTTATCCCATTATGAGGAAACTGCCGTAATCCTTTCCACAAATGGAGGTCTGCTTCTCTGTATTGAAGCGTTTCCTCTAGTGAGAAAATAATTTCATAACTCAATCATGTGAACATTTATCTTCAGGATAATGTCTTCATCATATCAAATCCAAAGTCGAAGTACCCTGTGTTACAGTTAGACTTAAGGTTAGCATACGATTATATGCTCAAGCCATGTTTTTTAGTATCTGGAGGAAAGTGATGTGTTGGCTGATTCAAACGTTTGGTATTCCTATACTTTCAGATTGATATCGGATCTTGTAGTTGTCATTGTCTCTGCAACTTGTGGTGGCATTGCTTTTGCTTGTGCTGGACAGCCGGTATGATTTTGCAAGCTCTTCTTCTTCTTCTTCTATTTTATCTAGACTTTAGAGAAGCCCTATTGTTAAGTCTCATGTGTCTATGGGCCTTCTTTGGCTGCACGTCTGGAAGCTGCACCTTGTCGTTAAGAATACCTGGCTTGTGGTCTTACTTAAGTCTTAATAGGGTCTCTGAAGTAATGTATCAGCCTTGAACTTTGCAGGTGATTACCGGATATTTGCTTGCAGGATCTGTCATTGGACCTGGTGGCTTTAGCTTTGTCAGCGAATTGGTGCAAGTATGTTGTTTTCTCTACACTGAGCGCTATATCAAGTGCAATCAAGCTTCAGATTTTAGTTGAGAACTTTTATGTGCTAAACGTTGTTTTTCATTGGTTCTGTTAAGTCATTGAGCTTGATCATGTATACTTGCCTTCCACATTTATATAAAAGGGGTTAAGGTGTGGCGTTTATAATTATTGAGAAAGGTCTGTAGAAGGTCATACAAAGTTTTTCAGTTCTAAAGGAGGAAATTTTAAACAGCTTTATCATGTTAGCTTAACTTTGCTTGCTTTTTGTATTTTTTGTTAATTTTCAGTTGTACCTGCGAGAGGGAGGGCTTTGTTTAGAACGGTAGATGCATATTTGCCCCAATAGAAAACTAGCCTATACATGCAGTTAAAGCAGTTATCTTGAAATTGTTACTAGAAACAGTTGTTTTGCAACCGTGGTGGTTGCCCTACTTCTCTGAATCATTCCTTCTTAATATTGATTTTGTCATTAATACATGCACACAGGTTGAAACAGTTGCTCAGTTTGGGTGTAATTTTTCTTCTTTTTGCGCTTGGACTTGAGTTCTCAGCGACTAAGGTTGGTTTGACTTACTTCCTTGTTTCTTTGTGCTTACCCTCGCCTATTCATCTATTGTATGTTGTTAGCAATTGATGCTGAATCCTCTTGCACGACATTTTACAGCTACGAGTTGTTAGAGCAGTTGCTGTACTGGGAGGTCTTCTCCAGATTTTCCTTTTCATATGCTTGTGCGGCATAACAGCCTCGGTATGCTAATCAGTTTCTGCATGAGCTGATATATGTCATTACCGATTGAATCACGTTAACTGTGGACTCATCCTTCGGACAAGGACTTGACTTTCACTTGATATTATTGGGACATTTGCATCAATCGTGCATAAAAATGTGTGCACTACATGCAAAATCATTCTGACCATTTAACAGATGAAAAAGATTACCTGAATTGTACTGAATATGTCATGTTGTACCATGAATTGTACTGAATTTTGCCTTTTAGATAAGATAATTCAGGATGACGTTAGCAATAGGAGGGCTCTACTTTTGACATCCAAGTCCTTTTTTTTGGACTACGTGAAGAGAAGTTTTCTTTGAAATTTGCTTTTTTCCCCATTATGTGTGGAGATGCTTAGGGAATGTGGCAATAAGTTGGTTGACTAAACTGTTTAATAAGATTCTCCAAACAAATAAGATGCCTGATGAATGGAGGAAGAGTATGATGTGCTTATCTACAAGAGCAAGGGGATATCCAGAACTGTTGTAACCATAGAGGCATTAAGCTTATAAGCCATACAATGAAATTGTTGAGAAAGAGTTATTGAGCATCGTTTGAGAATAGAAACCAAGGTCTTTGTAAATCAATTTGGATTCATGCCAAGAAGATCTACCATGGAGGCTATCTTTTGATACGACAGTTGATGAGAGATATCAAGACAAAAAGAAAGACATGCATATGGTGTTTATTGATCTCGAGAAGATGTATGATAGAGTTCCAAGAAAAGTTTTGTGTGGATTTTGAGAAGAAGAAAGTACCCTTAAAGTATGTAGAGGCAATCAAGGATATGTATGATAGTGTTACTACATGTGTGAAGGCCTATAATGGCACATTAAGTTATTTTCCAATCACAGTAGGTTTACATCAAGGTTCAGCTTTGAGTCCTCTCTTTTTACACTAGTTATGGATGAGCTAACAAGATATTTAAGATGAGGTGCCGTGGTGTATGCTATTCGTAGATGATATTGTGCTTATTGATGAGATCATGGCTGGGGTTAGCGTTAAATTAGAATTATGGAGAAGCACGTTAGAGTCTAAAGGATTTACATTAAGTCAAGTAAAACGGAATACATGAAGTGTGAGTTCGCCACGACAAGTGGAGGAGATCAAGAATTCGTGGATATGTTTTGAACAGAAGGTACTTAAAAAGGGTGCTTTCAGATATTTAGGATCAATTTTGCAAAAAGAGAGGAGAGATTGATGAGAATGCCAACCATAGAATCAGAGCAAGTTGATGAAATGAGTAGTGCATTAGGATTTTTGTGTGATCGCAAAATCGCCTTAGGCTAAAAGAAAAATTTTATATAACAGCAATAAGACCTGTAATGCTATACGGAGCTGAATGTTGGCCAGCACAGAAGCAACATGAGCATAAAATGGGAGTAGCGGAAATGATAATGTTAGGTGGATGTGTGCGGTTATATAAGGATGGATAAGATAAGAAATGAAGATATTTGATGAAAAGTTGGAATAGTTTCGTGGTAGAGAAGATAAGAGAACATGAATTGAGATAGTTTGGACATATTCTTCGTAGACCCCTAGATGCTCCGGTAAGAACAGAAATTTGTTACCGAGAACGTAACATAAAAAAGGAATAGGTCAATCGAAACTTACTTGGGGGAAGGTAGTAAAAGAAGATTTAATGGAGTGGAAAATAAATTGTTTACGGTCTATCTTAGAACGGAGTGGAGGAAAGCTATTCGCATTGTAGAAGGGAGGATTTCTTATGTTCTAGATTGTCATGTTTAGTCTTTTTTTTTTTTGTGTATCTTTGTCTTTACTTTTATTTTAGTATATTTTATATTTTTTTTATCGGGTTTATCGACTGCCGACTCCAACTGGTTTGGGATAAAGCGATGTTGATGTGAATGTGGCTCTGATGTATTTAAGATGTGGGACCTCACGTGTATGGCTTCATGCTTTTTGCAGTTATGCGGTGGTAAACCTTCAGAGGGGGTATTTGTTGGTGCATTCCTTTCAATGTCTTCGACTGCTGTGGTAATTATTTTCAGAATCTTATTGCACACATCAGCCCTTTTCCATTTATCAGCCCTTTTGCACTGGAAGCTGTAATGGCAGATTGGCCGTTGTTTCCTTATAAGCAACAGGCTGGTTATCGTTCTCTTCTTTCACTGAACTTGCTGTAAAGCCGAAATATGAAGTTCTCTATCTGATCTTTCTTTGTTTCTTTCTGTTTATTATAAATGTTGACCATTTTATGTTCTGTATTTGTTAATTATCACGAAGTTGATTTGATTGTGAGAAGAGTAAACTTAATTGTTGTTGCATGCCGACAGCAGAGTTTGATATTTTTCTGCTAAAAATCTCAAAAAGCAAGATTGGAATACTCTTTTGAAACCTAGAAGAAATGCAACCTCAATCCACGGCCTTTCCTTTTCCTCCTTATGATGAAGGTTGGAACCTCCTTAAGATTCTCCCCAACTGGCCTCCACAAAGCTGATACTTCTTTATTCTTAACCTTCTTGTGATGCAGCCTCCTGTTCCTCATTTATTCTTTATAGTCTTAAGGTTAGTAGGATGTCTTGGATATGGATCAATTGTTATTTCAGAAAAAATTAAAGCATTTTTGAGAGTGATGTTTCTCCCTCCTAAATTCACTTATCATTGATGTGAACTTTTGTTCTCTCTCTCTCTCTCTCTCTCATGCATGCGTTGAGGGAGAGAGGGAGGGATGAGTCCTTCTAGCCATTAACATCAAAAGGTTTTGGGCTGATCTTGTTTGTCTGAGTTTTGGGCTATTACCAATGTTTAATCTGACCGTCTACGGCTAATGCCGGGTGTTGTGCTTGACTCTTGCATCTGAATATCTTGCATGCATTTTTTAGGTAATGTATGTATCACTTTCTAGAGGCAAATATAGGATTACTGATTAAGTAATCTGTTTCATCTTGGGGCTTTCAGGTTTTAAATTTTTGATGGAAAGAAATAGCATAAGTGCGCTTCATGGTCAGGTTACAATAGGAACCCTTATTTTGCAGGTATGCATATTTTTTGTTTGGTAGTGAAGTTTGTTGAGATTCTTTTGTTGCTTGCGTCACATTTTGAGCCTTTTGGTATCCAGGATTGTGCTGTTGGTTTGCTGTTTGCTCTCCTTCCAGTCCTTGGTGGCACTTCTGGCATCCTTCAAGGAGTGATATCCATGACTAAATCGTGAGCATTGGATCTGCTGATTTTCATTGGTTTTATACTAATTCAAGCATATATGCACGATTAATACCAAGGATTTGCAAGCTTTATGTAATAATGAGAAGAATCTGTTTGTTTGGTGGATTATCTGTGTATCTTAACAAGTGTTTTTGCTAATGTTAGTATTGACTTTGCACTTATTATATTTATCCCCTATTTGGAAAACATTTGGTGATATGTAAATTGACATCTTGAATGATCTCTGGCACATGTCTTTTCATTTATTAAATTTTCCCGCTCTTCTGATTACTCATGTTGTAATCCTCTATAATTAGGATTTCTATCTGTTCCAGGTTGGTGATTCTAATTGCATTTTTGGCGATTTTGTCGATATTATCACGTACATGTGTTCCGTGGTTCCTGAAGCTTATGATCAGTTTGTCATCACAAGTAAGCATATAGTTTACATTCAAAATGAATATTCTGTTGTTAGATATCGTTTGACTGGAACTTTGCTATGCAGACTAATGAACTTTATCAATTGGCATCGGTGGCTTTCTGCCTGCTTGTTGCTTGGGTTAGCTTTATTTCTCTTTCTTTCTGTTTTATTACTGAATACTCATCTGGAGACACCTGCGCAAGTACTGGTACATCTCACTTTGTGCAAGTGCATTAAGTAAAGTCTGAGGAGTGATGAATCAAGTCATCTGCAGCATATCGACACTCATATTTGTGCATACATGCATTGATATGATATGTCGGCCTTGTTTCAGTGTAGTGACAAGTTGGGCCTGAGCCTTGAACTGGGATCCTTTGCTGCTGGAGTGATGATATCAACAACTGATCTAGGTCAACACACACTTGAACAAGTATGAATTTCCCTTCTAGAATAGTTTTATGAAACACAGCAGCTGATGACCAATATCACTTATTGCTTTTTTGGTTCCCATTTTACATGTGGAGAGATGATTCTGCAATTGGCATCTGTAGTGATTCTTTCCTTTTCCTTTCTCATTAGTCTCAAAACTCTTTTATTTTCTTTCGCTGCTTTGCAATATTTTTCATGCTTTTCTTCCTTGGTGGGTCTCTTTTTGTTTGTGGCGGGGTTGTGGAATGTAGAATTTCGAGCAATGGTGATGAATTTAAGACTGTAGGCTGCACTAAATGTGACTCAGAGAGTTGCTTCATGTCCCCAAACATTCAGAAAACCATTAGTGAATAGCTTGCTAAACAATGCATGTTTCAGTGGCATGGATACGTGTTGTAACTGTTGACCTTGATCAGTGACCATGTTCTTCGTATTTCTGTTGCGGCCTTGTCTAGGCATTATTTTCTTGTTATACTTAATCTGTTGTTATACTCTTACATTGGTCCTTTTTTCTTAGGTTGAACCAATCCGAAACTTCTTTGCTGCTCTTTTTCTTGCCAGCATTGGATGTTGATACATATTCATTTTCTCTGGAGTCATGTTGATATTTTAGTAGCAGCTGTTATATTGGTGATCATCATAAAAACAGTAGTGGTGGCCACAGTTGTGAAAGGATTTGGATACAACAACAAGACTGCACTTCTTGTAAGACTTTACCAGATAGCGTTTTCTTGGCTACCTCCTCTCAGTTGCTTCACATTAGGTATTTTACACATTCCTTACCCTGCCTTGATTAATTTTTTATCTGCAGGTGGGAATGTCTCTGGCACAGATTGGGGAATTTGCTTTTGTCCTTCTCAGTCGTGCTTCTAATCTTCAAATAATTGAGGTCTGTGCTTCAATTTATTTTAGTTTGAAGTCTGATTTTGCAGCACATATAATATTATGTCTAACTTTAGAGGGGACGCCCACGCCTAGGCTGGCTAGGGCAGCCCTCGCCTCTCAATGCTAGTGTACTGGTCCCTAAAGTGAAACATAGCAAAATATATTATATATTAAAAAAACGGACAAATGGATAGCTGGGAATATATGCAGTATAGAGGCATCAATGTTGCCTATATTTTGTCTATTGAATCAGTCATTGGAACATTCACCTCTGGGTACTGCCCCAATGTTGGGGTTGAAAAATTCCTTTACAGGGGTGGGGGTGAGGTTTGAAAACCTTGGACTGCAAAAGTTCTGCTGAGCAATGGAACAAAGAAAAAGAACCTATTTTATTCTTTTGTAAATCAGAGAGTATTAACTCCCAAAAAAAGATGATCATGCACCTATTTGCTTTATGTGTATTTTAAGCCAAGGAGTTAAATATGTTTACTGTTGTTCGTAGGGTAAACTGTACCTCTTGCTGCTTGGTACCACAGCTCTCAGTTTGGTATGTATCAGCTATACTTTCTGTCTTTCAATATACCCTGCATAGCTGCATATTAGTTTTTTATGGTGTCGATGAGCAATTGCTAGGTCAGGCTTCTAGATGCTTGAATTCTGTAGATCATTTGTAGTGCTAAGAATCCAGATATTGTTCTTACTTCTTATCAATTGTGAATGAGGATGTTGCAAAAAAGATGGAAAAGAACTGTTATTGATGGTGAATCTTCTTGAATCTTGTACAACTCTTGTGTCACAGTTATCATAATAGAAGAGACGGTGCATAGTTTGTAGTGACCCGTTCTGATGAAACTTCCGTAGTGTCTGAAAATTGTGAAGCACGTTGCTTAATCCTCTCTAGCAAACATTAGGTGCATGTTTATGACTATTTCAATGGGGTCTTCTCAGGTGACCACGCCATTGCTGTTCAAGCTGATTCCTGCTGTTGTACATCTTGGAGTGCTATTGGGCTGGTTCACCCCAGACAGTCCAGTGAGGTAATCCCATGCACCCGATTATTCTCTTTTTTCCTTAAACTTTTATATTGGCCGGTGCGAACCGTGCAATTTAAATGTACTTTCGGCAAATTCTTGCTGGAGCAAGCGGTTTGAGGTGTATTGAATATGGTTTCTGCTCCCAGATTGGATATAAAGGAGATAGCCTACGTGCAGAAAGTGCTAAGCGTATTACCTTCATGGTCCAAGGCTCTCATGATTCATGATATTAAATAAATCACAAACCCACAGAATTGCAAATTTCCCGCCTTTCCTGATGGGCTTCTTATACTCTGGGGGGACAGGTGCCTAAGACTGCAAAGGAGGTCGATTGAGCATGCCGTTTCTTCCTTTTGTCAAGCTCTTTTGTGTTTGCCTACGTCCAGTACATATTTCTGATCAGATCAGAGTGAACAGCATGCCGACCGTAACCCAAGAAAAAAAATGGGGGAGTGTATATGATTCACACGCGAAAATATACTGCTAATTTTGGATCTAGGTTGTCCTTTTTAGTCTTTGATGGCCTCTAGTGTAACATATTGTCCATGGAAATGTAGGTAGAAAATTCATATTTCTCTTTCCTGTCGTTTAGCAAGTTGATTGATTCATTTTTTTTTCCCTCTTCACAATTTTGAACTCCTCGGCGAGCTACTTTGGATGTGAACTAACAAAAATCTGATGTAGTGTCCTAACTAGTGTATCATATTCACGCTTTCCCACATTATCATATGTGCTTCCTCCAGTTTCGCTATATATGTTTCTTTTACCTTCCATTACATTTTGGCATATTCCGCTGCCTTCCTCTAGTCGCAATATGTATTCCTTTCCCCTGTAATGTAGCAGCCATTGTTATTGAAGTGCCTTTTTCAAGGAAGAGAGGATGATATCAGAGACTGCAATTTCTGCTGCGATGATGGGTGTTTTTTTGTGTTTTTGTGTGTGTGTGTGTGTGTGGGGTGCTGTGTGTAATCGATGCTCTGGATAGAAAGCTCTATCGGGTTGGGCCTAGGCCTTAGAATGCAAACGGGTGGTTCAGGTGTCCTTTTCTTTCAAAAGTGTATTAAATGCATCGAGATCTTTCGGATCCCAGCGAAATGCACCACATGCCTGTCTGCACGTACGACATTTTGTTTGATTCGGGATAGTGTCCTTGGAACCCTCTGGTTCTCGCTATCCCACGTCCTTCTTTCCTCCTGCCTTCACCATCAACCCTCCAACATGTAAACTCGTTACTCTGTATATGCTTCCTTGGGCATCCTTTTTCCCTTTTGACTTCTGCTTCCATGGCGTGAATTAGCGCTGCCACAGGGCCTCCGACGGCCTCATACACATGAGAGGCGAAGGCTGAGGCAGTCGGGCTACTAGGGTTCTCTGTTGGGACTTGAGAGAGAACCGAGAATCGGACCGCCGACCCTAAACATTTCTGAGATGCTTGGTACCAAAAGCGGTCCTCTCAATGAGACAAATTCTCACTCGCGCATGAGGACAACCTCATCAAAAAAGATCCTTTGGTACCAAAAGAAAAGACTACTCGGAAACTTTGATTTGTCATCTAATTTGGTGGCCATTCAAGGCCAGGTCAATGTCACATTATTTCCTTTCCTAAAGATATTGGCACTCGATTTTCGGATTGACTACCAAATATTAAATAACACGTGTGCATTTCATGATTTGGCTATATGGATCGGATAACACCACTCTCAAGATTAGCATTTTCATCATTTCCTTTTCGATTTATCCGAGTCAAAGTTCCATTATTCCGGATATTCACTCGACTAGCCAATCTCGATCGTGCAATTTGCCCATCTCTTTCCCGTTAGAGATTAATGCTAAAACTCTCCCAAGATGCGTCGATGTTTGATTTCACCTATTCATGTACGATTCGGGAAAAATGTGTCAAAGACTTAGGGGTCCCCCACTTCATATCTGCCTTAGAAATGTTCCCTGCAAAGATACAAAACGAGGTGGATTGACTCCATTATTGAACATCAAATGCCGGCAGGACTCGATAAAGACGTTTCTTCCAAGTTCCAACTCAGTTTGTGGACAAGCTGCCTTTCCTCCTTATCTTTATAGCGACAATTGACGTTTCAAGATGTGTCGCTTTTCTAGTCACATAAATTCTTGTTGCCTTGTATACCAAAAAAATGAAATCGCAGTCCCTTTCGGTAATTTGACGAATTTGCCTCATGAGCAATTTGAACAAAATAAAATTGAAGTAAAAAAAATATACAATAATAGGGTAAGTACACCGCAAGTGTCATAGATTTTGCACGGCAATCACTCGAATGCCATAACTTTTTTTCGCTTATTTGAGTGTCACAACTTTTAAAAATCAATCACTTGAGTGCCATCGGCGATTTAGCTTGTTGAAAATCCTATGTGGACCCTGAAAAATCTAAAGTGGCATCGCCAACATGATTTTTTTGAATTTTGAAATATTTTTTTGGAATATCTTTATTTTTTTATTTTGAAATTTTTTATTTTACATTTTTCTTTGGTTTTCTACATTGGCCGATGGGCCGCCTTGCCCTTAGCTGGCGAGGCTGCGATGGCCGTCACAGTCGCACCTACCGTGCGCAAGGGCCCTCGTGCAGCCAAACCTGGAAGAGGGCTCTCACGGCCCTGTTGGCCATGGTCACAAAGGCCCTCGCCCAGACCAGGTGAAGGTCGTCACGCCCTTGGTGGCGGTAGCCCTTGTCCATGGTCGTAGCCCTGCCAGTCGAGGGCGAGGTGGCCCTCGCTCTTCGTCTTTAGATTCGTGGCCAGCAAGGGTCGCTAGTGACTCGCGCCAGCCAATGTCAAAAATCTAGAAAAAAAACAATAGAAAATAAAAAAACGAACAATAATATTAAAAAATCCTCGTGTTACAAAAAAAATTAATAAAAAATCCATGTGGGAAGATTTGCCGGAAGTGAGGTGATCCAATTTGCTCTGATTTGGCACTCAAGTGAGTGAAAAAAAAGTTATGGCACTCAGATGATCGTTGTACAAAAGTTATGATACTCACGGTGTACTTATCTCCAACAATGGGCTAAAACTCTTGCAAAATGGACAGGCGGAGTCTCGAACTTTTCTTTTTATGCAATCAAGCCCTTTAATTTGTTGGATTCGTGCAATTCGATTCGTGGTTTTGTCCCAGACGACCTGTTTCCATAATCTCTTTTCATGTTTGCATCTCTATTTTTTTTTTTTATGTTGCTCGAGTTCCGATCGCTGTTCTTCTTCTTTACTCAGCGTACTAATGGACTGTTCAGTTATCGACTCAAAAATCTCGGCATGCTCTAACAAATCGATTACCGTATTCACACGATTCATCATCGTTTTGCACCTAATCGAAGAACAGAAAACGTGACGACAGAAGTCGGCGGAAAATTCAAATCAATCTGAGTATGCCAATGTGATTTCCCATGAGTGGCCCGGTCATCAGAAGCGGAAAAAACCTTCTCGATGAAGGGTTGTTCACGGATTTCGTAGTTCTGGTTCCAGCGGAGGACATCGCTGCCGATTTGTGAGGATTAAAGATCGAAGTGGTCCAAGCTTTTGCATATCGACACCTATTTCCTCTTTTGTCCATTCTTTTGGCGGATGTATTAAATTACGTACTATGTAATTTACTGTGGTCGGGTCCTAGCGTACGGATAAATATGCCTTTCATGGAAAAAAAATGCAAGTGGTCCTTCCATTGATGGTTCTAATTTTAGGATTCACAGGAAGCAAAAATGGCAACGGCAAGGATCTAATAATTGCTCTCCCCGGAAAAGGTGGATCTTCTTGTGACCTGCGTGGGTCAGAGATGAGAGAGCATGGATTGCTGTTTCTCTTCTTAGCGCAACTTGGGTTTTGGAAAACCCTAATTTCGACTCGTTAGCGGGGGACGTAGAGCACTACGTGCACACGTCTAGGGCGAAATCTTCTCTGGAGAGACCGATCCGGATAAATGTTACGGAGCATTCGAATGGACATGCGTCGTTCCTCCAAATTAGCCCGTGTTAAACAAGACTTTGCTTCGGACTTTGAGCACGCGGACAATGCGAAAATGCAATAGGAAATCGCATCACGTAAATAGGCAGTGTAAAACAAATTACATTGACCCGATTTTCGGTGAGTGCATGCATCTAATGAAGCTTGTATAATCTTCTTGCCGCGCGAATTGCGAACTTAATAACTGGCCGTTAAGGCGTCAACCATTCCGGCAACAAATGTTGTTCTGCTCATGAGGAAGATCTGACTTTTATCATCGTCGCTACCGCCGTGAATTCCTAAAAATAATCTGTAGAAACTGATCGGAGAAGCTCAGGTCAAGGTGTGGCCTTCAAAAATCGCTTCTTGGAAAGTCATGGGCGCGAGATTTAATCAAACTTATACAGACAATGTGCTGATCACCCTCTAGATCTCTGCTCATCCACTAATAACAATCCTCTATCAGTATGGAAAGAGTAAAAGAAGCATCTGTAACGTGGGAAACATTTCCACATTTGATCTTGACCGAGAGAGAGAGAGATAAGAGAAACGACATGCATTGTTTAGGAGCAACATAGGCAAACGTCATCGTTTTAGGTCACCCTAATTTGTCCTCCAATGAAAAAGAGAGGAAGCTGAGGTCTCATTTTGGTCTAATGGCACTGGAACAGCAAGTGTGAGCTCTAGGTCTGGTGCTGTTCGAGCCCTCGGTGGATCCATCATTGGGTTCAATGGTGACGGTTTTGGCTCCAAGGGATTGGTCAAATCATGGAATGATACAATTCTTGAAATTGAACCATGCGGCTCGCGATCACTTTCTTCATCGCCGGGCTTGAAGGACCTCATCGCAAGAAGAGGCGCCGCCTCGCATCGGAGAGAGCTCTTTGTTCTGATCAACGGCGGTCGTCCGTTCAGCTCGCGCAAAGTAGAACCGCCTCCAATCTGCCACACATCACAAGCGAATAATTTGTTCTGTCATTCTTCGAATCGTTACAATTTTTTTTTTTTTGTTGTGGAAAACACCAGAGCTTTCTTTTGGCGAGTCTTGTGCCCAATCTGTGCCGTGGTTACCAAAAACTAACCATATCGAAGAAGCTGGACCGTCGCTCCTTCTTGTCAAGACTAGCCTGCCGGAGGAAGTATTTCTGGGCGTGGCTCGCGACTTGGGTCGGGGTTCTCGTGGTCACATGGTTCCTAGAGATGCCTCTCCAATCGCCTTTCCCCATCTTCTCTAGCCCGATTAAGAATGTCCGATGCTCTTCTTCCGTCCACGGAGCTCCTAACAGTTCAATCAATCCGATAACGCATGAATAATCATAGTCATCTCATGAAAGAACTCGAGATGCAATCGGCAGAACATGATAATTCATAAAGCATCCAACAAGTTGAGATGCTAATAATGAGATTTAATACACTATTTTTGGTCGACACATATATTCTTTTACCTCAAGAAGTAACCAACATGAATCATCAGGACTTCCAAAAATAACCGAGGTTCCAAACTCGCACCTTTCCTTTTATCTTGGGATCCAGCGGCAAGGCCATTGGAGAGATACCCGAGGGAGTTCTTATCGTAGCATTCATCGGCGAGAACTATCGGCAAGGAGAGACATGAAGATGGAGATGAGGAGGAGGACGAGGACGAGGCCGAGGAAGACGACGGACAGTCCATGCTGAGGCTCTTCCTTATGGCAAGTGAATAAGGATGTGCCCAACTACAAGATGCTGACGACGACGGCGACGACGACGAAGAAGAAGAAGAAGAAGACGACGGCGACGACGACAGGTCAAGATGAACGCCAAAGAGCTTGAGTCCACAAGCACTTGCTGCGCCCATGAAAGATGTGCAAGTCCTTGAGTTATGGCCTATGTTCCCACAATGCGAGCACTTCCTTCCCATTTTTCAACCAGACAAAAAGAGAAGACTAGAAATGTTAGGGGGAGAGAGAGGCGGGGGTTGGGTTTGGTGGGTGGGATGGTGGAGATGTGTATAAGATGAGGAGGTGAGAAGGGGAGAGTGGGGTTTACAAGAAATGAGATGCACTCCCAGGAGGGGATGATTGGATGGACATTGTTTAATTTTGTTTGGATATTTCCCCAACTTGTGTTAAAAAAAGATGGGAATAAGTAGACATCTCCCTCATTCCTCAAGTGTCGCGTCGTATCATAGTTGTTTCCTTTACGGGTATCTTTTTAATAAGAGTATCTTCTTGAGAAAACAACATTAGGAGTATCATAATTTTTATATCATGCTCGTTTGACCTTACTGAAATGCCAGAAATTTGAAAAATCAATCACTTAAATATCATTGATTGCCTTGCCGAAAATCTGACGTGGATGCCGAAAAAGCTGACGTAAATGCCAGAAAACTAACGTGGACATTTTCAAAATTTTTTTTGACTTTTTGATTTCTCTATTTTTCTAGCCAGCAAGGGTCAAGGCCCACCTAGCTCGCGGCCCAGCCAACTGTGGGTGAGGCCACCATGGCCGATGAGTGTCACTAGTGAGCCTCATCGGCATAGAAAAAATAAAAAAATCAAAATAATAACAAAAGAACAATAAAAATCCACATGGCACTTTGGTTTTTCTTTTCAAATAATTCCACATCGGATGAAAAATTAAGTAAAAATTCGCATCATAAGTCGATTTACTGAAAATAACACTCAAATGATGGATTTTACTCTGATGTGACACTTAAATAAGCTAAAAAAAAAGTTATGACCCTTGAGTAAGCGTCATACGAAAGTTATAATACTTATGTTGTTATTGTTTGATCTTCCTCTTGCTCTTATTTTGGGGGAAGTTGTAGCATGGAAAATGAGCAACACCGGCTGGATTAATTGGACTAATCCGATGTCCGATCTGGTCTTTCTCGGTCATTCAAATTTGCTTAGAGTCCGTACCATTTGAGCATCTTCCATATGATTTCGAAAACACTATTTAGCTTGTCTCAAAAGTATTTTGCATATCAAACCCCAATAAGAGCATGGGATTAAATAATTTCAAAAGGATGGTCTTTTTCCTCATTAATATCCTTGCAATCACTTTGTTTGAAAAGCGATTGATTCGTTCATCACATCAACTGCGTTCATAACTATACGTAAATAATTTTTTGGCTTAGTATAGGCCACTATGTTTCTGGGTTTTTTCTTTTCAGACAATTTCAAAAGTAAAATCTTAATATTAGGCATCCAAGCCTATGGCCTTTCGACTGCTCTATAAGAAATCCGTTGTCAGTTCTAAGAAGTGTTAAAATGATGGCTATTTTCCCCTTTAAAAAGAGAAGGAAAAAAAAAAAGAAAAAGATTAAAAATTTTCATAATTTTTTTTTAAAAAAATTCATCTAACCGTCGGCTGTGTTCCATAGGATGGCTGGCGTCCGCCATCAATTTCCAGCCAAATTGGCTGGTGGACTACATTAGCAAATCGTCGAAATGTTTATGACCAAATCGGTTAAATTAAAAGGTTTGTGACTGTATTGGCACAAATGCGTTGTGTTTATTACTTATTGGCAATTTAAGGTTGGAAAGACCCATTGACTGAGGTCCTATTTTGCAGCTATATACGCCATAGGTAAATATGGCGTTCCAAGCTAATTAGCCATTTCTAACATCAAACTACGACAACTGAAAAGCTATTGAGAACATCAAGCGAATGCACGTGAAAAATTGTTGCACGGCCATTGATATTGTTGGTGAATCAATAAAATTATTGCCTCAAGGCAGTTGAGGGAGAATTACAAAAAAGGCATAAATTTATTGCAATTGTGCCAATTCAATCTTAAAATTTTTTTTTAAACCAATTCAATCCTAAATCTTTTGTAACTATGTCAATTTAGTCCATTTGGCTACCCAGTGCTGACGTGGCAATTTTAATAATATTTTAATATTTTTTTAAAAAAATTAATTATTTTTATTTTATTTTTTTATTTAGGTTGGTAGCCTCCTGTCGGCCTAACAAAAAAATTAAATAAAATAGACAAATAAATTGTTAAAAAATAATTTAAAAAATCAATACTATTAAAATATTATCAAAAAAATTATCACGTCAGTGTCGGTGGTGTCACGTCAGCGCCGACCAGTTAAATGGACTAAATTGACATAATTATAAAAGGTTTATGAATAAATTGACCATAAAAATAAGGTTCATAACTGAATTAACGCAATTACAATAAGTTTATATTTTTTTTGGTAATTTACTCGATATTTTTTTTGTCTGGGTTTTCCACGACAGTTGAAGCTAAGTGTTTGGCGAAAAAAATGTTTCGTTTTTTTTTCCATTGTAAAGATAGAAAGTCATAATGAGTTTAGGCTTTTTTGGGTAATTTACTCGACATTTTTTTTTGTCTAGGTTTTCACGACAGTTGATGCTAAGTGTTTGGCAAAAAAAAATGTTTCATTTTTTTTCCCATTGTACAGATAGAAAGTCACAATGAGTTTAGGCTTTTTGGGTAATTTACTCGACATTTTTTTTGTCTAGGTTTTCCATGACAGTTGATGCTAAGTGTTTGGCAAAAAAAATGTTTCGTTTTTTTTTTCCCATTGTAAAGATAGAAAGTCACAATGAATGATCTCCCAATCGTTTGGAATAAGTTGTTTGCCTTAAATGACTTTGCCAAAAAGGGCAATGAAAAGACCCTAAAAGAATGAGCTTTCAAAGTGTAACGTTGTTCGACCCAACAAAAAAAACAAAGAAAAGTGTAAGTTTTTTTTTTTTTTTTGGACAAAAAGTGTAAGGTTGATCGACAACTCTTGCCTTTTCCTCGGAATTACAAACATCGTACAATGATTTGTTATTATATTGTCACCATATTCGATCGACCCCGTACTCCAGGTAAGAAAATAAGAGTACTCAGAGTGACTTCTTTTTTTTTTTTTTTCCGAAGTGCTCAAGGAGACTTCACCAAAATGTTTTTTTCTTCGAAAAAAAAAAGTCAGTGGAGCCTGTATTATTATTATTTTAGGAATATACTTACATGAATTTTTTTTCTATTGTGAATTTTTTTCTACCATAAGATTGACAACATGTTGTAAGCCACAAAAATAGATAACAAATAATTAAAAATTATTATGGAGTCCGTTCTTTTAAGAATTTGTGGCCCATGCTATGCTGTTATTTTCACAATTCCCAAAAATTATTAAGCTAGCATAGTTCTTAATTATAAATGAGCCCGATGAAATTGTCCAACCCCCCCCCAAAAAAAAGTCAAGATTGACCTAACGATTAGATAATAAGTAGCTATAGTCACAAGTGCAATCTAGAAAATGACAAAATAAAAAGAGTAATTAAAGGACATATCAAACGATCCATATCCTTCCATAAATTAATTGGGCTTTAAATTAGGGATGATGGGTTTCAGAGTGGATAGGTTGTAAACCAAGAACTGAGGACCATTGGTGGTATAATGATTAAGGATTCGGAGGATCTTCGATTTTTTCCGGTTCTAAACTCATATCCAGCACATCTATCCTTTTCTTAAACAATGCAAAATGGCTAAAAACTAAAATTTTCATTACTCGTTACCACCGAGAATGAAATCGATTAGGGCCGATTTTGTTCAATTCTCATATTCAACGGCTCCGTTGCTAAACCCTACTTTGTATCGTACTTTTGGGGATTTGTACATTGATTTGGGATTGGAACGGAACCAGCGTTATATAATGTGCCTTGAGCGACAAATTATTATTTCATGTCCTTCACCTTTTCTGTTCTCCTTTTTCTTCCTAAGTGATACTCGAAATTTGCTTCTAGGCCTTTTTTTTTTTTTTGGAAAATTGGTTCTTGGTTTGCTAAGTTTTTCATGGCAGTTCATACAACATAGTTTGAGGATAATCGATCAAAAAGTCTCAAATCTATTATAAGGCAGCTAGTTCAATCATAAACATTTGAAATGTGTCAATTTGTTCCTAAACTTTCTGACGATTTGCTAATTTAGTCCTAAACCTTTAAACATGTAAATTTAATCATATATATTTTAAAAATTTATCAATTTAGTCCTAAACCTTTTGAAATTTTACCAGTTTAGTCCTGAACCTATTATTTGGATAATTGGTAAAAGTGACAACATCGACAAATTATCAAAATGCTTAGAACTAAATTGGCAAGTCAGCAAAAGATTTAGGATAAAATTGATACAATTGAAAAGTTTAGAATTAAATCGATAGATCTTTAAAAGTTTAGAACTACATTGTCACAATTAAAATATTTAAGACCTAATGTGCCGTCGCTCAATAAGTTTAGGACTTTTTGGGCATCTTATCTCTTCTAAGCATTACGCGCCTCACATCAACCGTTCTCTCTTTTGATTTTGCTTTTATCACTTGAGGCATTCCACGCATTATTCAAAATCCATAATTAGTGTTGTCTAATCAGTGACATTAGCAAAAGATACTCCATCATGTCAATCCAAATTGGATAATCATTGTGAAAAATAAAATAAAATTAATGTGCCGTGCATCGATGAGGCGATTGGGTATATTCTTTTCCCCATAGAAAGCAAGCAAAGAGGATAAGACAGAGTGGCCCTTGAAACATAAGTAGATGGGGACAGCGACATAATTTGGTGGAACATATGATTATTTTAACCCAACTACCGTTTTTTAATTTGCCTTGGTGCTTTTTTTTAATATATAAACGGCGAACTTGGAAAATAAAAAAAAACGATCGCGGATGCCAACTGGGAGGATATTTTCATGCCCAACTGTCTTTTTGAACTACAAATGAATTGAGACTGCCTTTTCACATTGAAAATATCTTGCACTGCCTATCCATGGAATCTTCTATGCACCTAGCAGCACGGACACTCTTCGGAATCCACCGTGTCAATGTCTAATAGGCCCCCAACACGTGATCAACGCTCCCAACAAGCGAGTTTGGCATCCCGACACGCTATTCCGACATGCACAGGGTCAATTATATAAATTTGCAATATTTTTTAGGTTAAAATATAAATCTATCAAAACCTCATATTCTAAAAATCCTCAACCCTAATCAGCTTGCCCTAATTTTTAATGTTTTTAGTGTGAATTCATTCTAGGCTCTTATTTATTTATTTGTGAATTCGAATCAAATTAATTTGAGTGAAATAATCATAAAAAGATAACTCATCATGTATATTTAAAGATGTATATTTAATATGCAACATGTCTTAATTTGTTAAAATTCTTTATTTATGAGAAATAACGTATTGACCTGTTGTGTCATGTCACTTGTTGATGCTCCTTAGTGGAAAACACAATTGACACAAAGAAAAAGAATTCGATGGGAGCACCATATCAGAACTGTGCAAGCATATTTTAGCAAACGCATCTGTCGCTCAAAACTGAAAGCCGCACATTGCATCTCGACTTTCATCCTCAACATCAGATAAAGGAACAAAGGTGAGAATAAAGGACAAGCCAGAAGAAACAGAGGAGATGTAAAGAACGAAGAAAAAGGGTGGGTGTAAAGATTGTTCAAGGACTTAGAAAATTCTTTCTTTTTGATCCCGTCGAATCATAACGCCGGTGACGCTCTGCGATCAGGCCATCACGACCCTTGTTGACAAGCCTAAATGGGCGACAATGTAAGAACCGAGCATGTCGATGACAATAGACGCTTCACATTCGGTTCGGAGCATTTGGCGCTTTTGTTTCGGCTTGTCAAGGAAAACCAAATGGGAGAGAGGGGAAAAAAAGAAAAGAACTTGCCTTTTCAAGGGATGTCATAACTGAGGTCTACACATAATAAACAATAACTATGCTAACAGCAAAGCATCTGGATGCTGCAGTAAAATATTACCTGGTATCATATCGTAACAATAGATGTTGTTATCTTAGCAGGTCAAGTGCAGGACAGTTTCTTGCATCATTCCTGGAAAACAGAGCTCACGTCACAAATGTTAAAAAGAACAGAGAGTTAGAAGAGAGAGTAAACTGTGTAACGATAGGCGACCATTTTTAAGAGACTACGAGTACAAAAAATGAAGTTGTCATACAAGTTCAGGTCCATTTGCCCGTGATAATTCTAGCTAATTCCTCTCTGGCAGGAATGTCATCTCCTGCTTCGCAGACTGGCTGCAAGTTAAAGTCGAGAAGATGAGAGAAAGAATGTAATACTCGCTGTTGAAGATATACGAATGATGCAAATATAAGCAAGCAATCATCATTCCACCATATGAAGGCTGATACACATTGTTTATGGACATCCACATTTCAAAGAAATAGCATAATTAGCTGATGGGCTAATAGTAGATTTCTCGATGATACAAGTTGCGTGGTGATACATAATTTGGTGACAGTCCCTACTTGATTATAGCGCAGACAACAAAAGATATGAAAAGAGACTAACAGGGGTTTAACTTTTATGTTTGAAGTGGGGATGAAGTTCCCAGCAAGACTACCTAAGATTGTACTAGCAATACTCCTTAAACTGCAAACACAGAGACATGATTAACCTGATCATGTCCTGAAGTTAGAAGGCTAGAAGTTCTCTATTACTATCAAAACTGACCTGCACCGATAGAGAGGAAGGTGGTAACAGTATATTTGACTCAAACCATAGCAAGGTAAATGATTCAAGCGCTTTCTTGCATAACCAATAAACAAACCACATGAGTAGTTCCTGTTATTGTCATCAAACTTCATTAAAAAAGTAGACATTTCTCACTCTTTTTGTCTACTTAACAAAGGCCAAACATGATTAAGAAGGTTTACCCTTAGAGCGATACCCAAAATGTGACCACAACAACAAAAAAAGCAGAGGTTTTGTTCCACAATAAGGTGACAATTCCATAACATTCATAAACATAAGCTGTTACTCCACGAAGTGGTGAAGGAAAAAGCGGCTTCTGGCTGCGCATTCAGAATAAACAGTACAACCAATGATCAAGAATCATAAAAATTATTTAAACTGATTCCAAAGATTTTTTTTTTTTCCACACCACAGATGAACAACACTGGAATATAGTGATATTGCAATCCAACATCATGATATGGAAAAGGAAAAAGAAGAACTCTTTGAACTTGAATTCCCCACAAAGTTAAAGAAACTTACTCTTAAGTCCTATTACATGATTCACCCAATTCTGCGGATTCAGTTCAAGCCAAGATTAAGTGTTCTCTTGCCCCTAATGGCGACTGGTACCCAATAATGCTTCGTAAGTAATCTCTACGAAGCTGCACGAATTGCTTTCAAACAAGTTTAATGAACTTCATGCAAGAGTCAAACGAGTGCGTACAATGCATTTGCCTCAGTCCACAAGATAAGATGTGTGTAGGAAACAAGAATTTGATAGAAACAAGGCAGACAATGGGTTAACATCTACTACTTGGTTGCATTGAATCTCCACTGATGACTCCAAAATTTCAGAAGCTAGACAAAGATACAAATAACAATACAGTAGCATGACTCCACAACTAAATAAGCAAAAAGAAATTAACAAAGAAAATCAAAATGTACAGTGACTTATGTCTAGATTGAAGACATTTACCCCAAAAATTACTTTAGCATAGCTAATCAGCCATTCCAGTGCCTGAACTTGCATATTCCACGGCGATTTTCGGCAAAACAATCACGAATGGACCGTACCATAGATCTTACAAGAGAAACTTGTGCCAATACTTCATGTTGTTCCTGCAGAGTAGATTTAACCCCACTATGAGCATTTTAAGTTCAATTCGATATAAGCCAATGTACTTCACGGTGTTGAGTACCACTTCAGCAAGACGCTCCTCGAAACCCCCAGAACTGGCATCTGATGGCATGAATATCCTCTGATAAGCTGCCCTTAGGCTCCTCATCTAGATCAATCAATCATGAACCACAAATCCACATCGAAGTGTTTACAAATGTTGCATTGCAGTAGATAGACTACATAGATGGATTGGTATGTCATTCAGGTAAAGAATTACACAGTATTCACTTCGATCAAGTATCTCAACTTTCACCAATTTTTGTACTCCAAAAGATGCACTTGAGTTAATCATAGTCTCATTCTCCACTTAAAATGAGTTTGCATGACACCAGCCTCTTTATTTGTGACTTTTCCTAAGTTCATTTTACATGGTCTCTTTCCACCACCTACAGTTACACATGGTTCCTTTTCCTAGAGTAACATCACATGCCACCGAGTGCTTCTTTCTTGCATGGTCTCTTCTGACACAAAAAATTCCAGCGTACAAACAGAATAAGCTGGATCATAAATGAACAATATCATTGCTGGACCATAAATCAATCTTTCAACCACTAAATCTAGGACCTTTAGAAGATGAGGGAAAAACCGAGTTTCATGCTAACCTCTGTGGTCGTGAATCCATGTCGCCGAAGACCCTCAAGATTTAAACCTCTAAGTTCAGCTCTTTCTCCAGTCACCATCATGTATTTGGGTACATCTTGTGAAATCTATGGACACACAGAAGAAAATTTTGATGATGAGGTTTATGCAGCATAATATACAAGCGTATTTACTTGAGCGACGTATAAAAAATAGGAACCAGTTCATAGCTCTGTTCTCGTGCTTTGAGGGCAATGCCATATAAAGCATTTTATGACTAAACAAAAGCAAAAACAAACTGCTTGAGAACTTAATGATTTCGGGAAAATGACATACCGCAGAACCACCACCGATGAAAGCAAACGAGCCAACATGGCAGAACTGATGAATTACTATGGCGCCTGCAGTATGAACATAGTCCTACATTTGCAATGCTTCGTTAACTTCAGGATGGACGTCGTGGTCAAGAGATAATATAGATGATGATAAAAAGTAACTCAAAGTTTGTGAAAAGAAAAGCTTGTAACTTACTTCTATTACTACATGGCCTGCCAGAAGAGTGTTATTTGCAAAGATGTTATTGTTCCCAATTTTGCAATCATGTGCAATGTGACAAGACCCCATGATGAGATTGTTATCGCCAATTACCTAGTAAAAAGGCAAGTAAGGGTTAAAATACAGGGTAAGCATCTAAGGTTCATTATAATGCAAATGCAAGTTGTTAGCAAGAGTACTACAGTTCTATCACTTGATTTTGAAGATCGGTGGATGGAAGCATATTCTCTGATCTCATTGTTGTCCCCGATTTGAAGGAAACATTCATCCCCTGCCTAAAGCCATACCAAAAGAAGGATAATGTCGAACAATTAGAAAAATGATATTACTAATCCCAGAATTGATCTTCACATTTGGACCATGGCAGCAGAACATTGGCTTCCACTACTAAAAACAAACAAGATTTTGATGAAGCCAAAAAGAAAAGAAGAAAAAACAGCATTAAGTCTTACTAGTCTAGCTAGCGTTTCAAGCTTGGATGCCAACAAGTCAATCTTATGATAATTACTTCAATCAAATGCCAAATATGAAACCTAAGACACACAAAACAATAAGCATTCTTCACACTGAGAAGAAACAATAACATGGAATTAGCATGACCCAATCAAATGTTTATTCCCGTGCCATTTTCAGTTGAGTGCTCCATTTCATTTACTCTTGTGAAGAGAAACTATCCCCAACCAAATTCTTCCATAAACTCGGTCTCTATTTTTTTTACTGCGACAGGACATCAATCAAAGGCAATGAAAACCTGTAAACAGCTAGCTTGCTTAAAGCTTGAACCTATGAGTGGCACTTTGATGCGAAAGAAACTGAGACAATCATCAACAGCTAATTATACATGTACTGCAAAAGCAACCGAATTGGATACTTCTATGGAAGATTATTAGTAGAGCTACCAGGTCACAACCTTCATATACTACCTAATGCCATAAGACACACGAGAATTATGACTATGTCAAGACATGGCCAATATGCTATCTGTCACACGAGAAACTGCAATCACCTCATACTTCGAGTCTTGGCATTTCACACCAACCACAGCATGATAACCAATTGTGTTATTGCATCCAACCACTGTTTGCCCCGGAAGATCATCTCCAACCACAGCACCACTGCTTGACACAAATTCAGAATTTTTATGTAACTAGGAGAGTGCATTTTGCATAACTCACACATAAGCTACCGCCCTATGGATAGTTAGAACTCACGTTAAGAGCGCACAATGCTCGCCCAAGACAGTGTCTCCAAAAACATGGCTTCCTGGGTATAACCGACACTGATTGCCGAGCTTAGCAGAAGCCCCAACGGTGCAAAAAGGACCAATCGAAACACCCTAAAATATCATGACACGGTTATGATCAAAACAACAACTTCCCTCTCCGGGAGCAGGGGTTTCATAAAGACGACTTGCTCAAACAAATTGGCATCACAAAATGACATATGCCTGACAAAATGGTTCCACACAATCCAACCCAGGAGCCAACTTCTATACGATAAATATCCTTTTCCTATTGTTTTCCTCACAAACTAATAACCCCCAAGATGATCACACGGAACAAGCCAAAAGGGCATCTTCTTGAAAGCATTAAGTACCTGACCAATAATGGCGTTTGGGTGGACGACCGCAGCTGGGTGAATGGAGCATGGATCTGTCTCTAGGGTAGGTTCTACCAATTTGTGCTCCGAAGCTAAAGCACCTGCATAATATATAACCAAAGCATCCACAAGTATGAGGAGCTATTCAAATTAAAGAGCTCCGAGCACAAGCAGGAGAGAGGAACGAGATAGATACGCGAGAGGGTTCTGGAGAAGCTATGACGGGAGGACACAGCCCTGCGCACCCTGAGGAGTGGACTCATTGCTCTGGAGCTCAGTGTCAGCGACAGAGAGATTCTTGAGTTGAATCGAGTTGAAATTTCAAACTCTTTTTCGAACTAATGCTCGGACATACGACGTTTGAGTGTGGGGCTGCGCTCGTAACGGGGTGAAATTAGACCTATGGACCTAATGGCCCGCCGCAGTGGGGAGCAGGTTCGGGTAGCTTCCCTGAACCCCATCGCTCTACTGTGGACGGGGCCAATCGCGGCTGGTGGATGATGGCCCAAAGACCAAACGACGGTGGCCAGACCGGTGATAGAGGCATCCTATGGGTATTTATTCGACCGACAAACGAAAAAAATAACTTCTTTTGTCTTTCGAGTTGCCAAGATTAGACCTGAACATTGTGCCCTCATCTCAAGAGTCGGACACTAACTTTTGTTCTGGATTGATTCTGGGCACAAGTTATTGAAAGGATTCATTTTGCTGGCGAGTTCAAAATCTTTTCTTTGTGTAGAAGTGGAACCTCGGACGTTGTAGTTTCTCCAACAATTTACAGTGTTCTCGTTTAAGCTTTGTTATCGTTTTGATCACATCAATTCAAGCGCTCAAAAATTCAGTCATTAGCTACGTCAATTCGTTGAACCATTGTGAAAATGTCATTTCAGTGAAAAAAATTAGCAAAATTTGAAGATATAAAAGCTACCCATTCTACTCTAATGTAAACAGTTTCAAGAAAATGGCAAAGCCTCCTGCTCAGCAAGAAGCTTCCTGAATATTGCTTGGCTTGTCACAGGGTACTCACTGCACTACCCAGTCATGTGAGCCTCTCCTTCCAGTCACTGCACATGCAACACGAGAAAAGATCCTGGCAGATCGAAGAAG
This sequence comes from Psidium friedrichsthalianum, assembly GCA_019149425.1. NCBI lineage: Eukaryota > Viridiplantae > Streptophyta > Magnoliopsida > Myrtales > Myrtaceae > Psidium > Psidium friedrichsthalianum. Next base: position 32,061 of record JAGVVM010020146.1, read on the forward strand.
TCTCAAAAAGAAGCTCTTGAGCTGATTCTGCAGTACTCCGTCACCAAAATTGTTCCTGCCAGGCAACTACATTATAAGTCGTCGTACGCTGCTGCTGTCCAAAAAGAACTTCCTAGAGCATGTCGAGAAGCAGGAATCAAGTTTTAGTGGCCTATTTCCTCAGAATAGATGCCTGATAAAGCTCCTACAGTAGTGCTGGAGATGCAATTGCTTTCCAATTTAGACAGTGAAGAAAGAACTAAAGCTGCAAGTACTTGGAGCATCACCGCATAGGCATCTGCTCACCTATTCTGCAGCTTCTTGAATCAACGCTGACAAGTAGTGCTTCTTACAAGAGTTTCCACCTCGACCATTCCTTGCCAGTTTGCATTCCTGTTGCAAAGGTAGTCGAAGAAGAGTTCCCTGTATTCCATCTGCCTCTTCGTCTGCCAGACCCCAGAAATGACATTCTACGATTGCTTCTGAAAATGAGGACTTTTGCTTCCATTTATCAGATTGAATGCTTAGTACCTTGCTTCCAACGCCCCTATCTGAAGCACTGTTATATTAGCGTTACCAACAGTTACCATCCACATGCTGATGTGCATGCTCCGCTCATACTTTTGATATAATGAGCAAGTATTTTTGCTTCTCCGTTTAGTTAAAAGCAGTATCACTCTCTAACATACGTAGTACCTAAAGCAGAGGCAAAGAGGCGATGAGCAGGTAGTAGAAGAGCTGAAAATCATCAGACTAAAGTTCGTGCAAGTGAATATTTCGAAAGCGAAAAGAGCGCTATACGCCTAAAAGTCCTAAGGAAACATGCACAGCAACTTGCAAAAAAGTTCATTTGAGCGTGCATGCATCAAGAAATATGCATCACTTAATTACGCACATGTGCATGTCCTTTTACAGTAAACGATGGACATTCCATCAGTGCTTTACAATAGCTGCCAAAGAGATTGGAGAAATCTCAGGTCTAGCAGTAAATTCACAAACAGTTCTGGAAACAAGTTAAGATGTACTCAACCTGAGACATGCGAGGCCTCAATCGAGGATCCCGCCGGATGCACAATGAAGCACACCGCAGCATTCGAAGAACCTCCTGCTCTGAGTAGCAATTTTTCAAATTCGGGTCAATTAATTCACCGATTGAACGTCTTTCTAGTAATGGCCGTGCCTGCACCAAAACTGATCAATGAGTAAACACGCCCCCACATATTTGAAGATGAAATCATTTCATTGGAAGAACGTTTCCAAACCATACCCATTCAGTGAGGCATTGCTGACCCTTGGGACGTTTTATATCCATTGCCTTTCGTCCTGTAACAAGCTCTACGAGTACCACACCGAATGAATATACATCAGCTTTTTCAGTGATTTGACCACTTTGAGCATATTCTGGAGCAAGTACCTGAATAATAGCAGCTCATCCATGTTAGATTTCGATTATTGTGAGTGATGTTAAACAAAGCTCAAGAGAGAACATGAAAGTACCCGAAGGTTCCTATCACTCTTGTTTCTACTCCCATGTCTCCATCTGGTTGCCATCTCGCGAGTCCAAAATCTCCAACCTAACATCCAGCGATGAAATCACCTCTAAGATATGTAGCCAAAGCAGTTGGAGATAATATGGAATGAATGTCATTAATCGGTGAAGCCAGCAGTGCTAATTGACAGAATTGGGCAGAGACAAACAAGATTAATAACCATACGAAGGAATATCAACTATATACAGTTCAGTATGTCATACCAGTGGTTTCAAAAATCATGCGTGAGAAGAATATTGTTAGGCCGCATATCACGGTGTACAATGCAACCACTCGACATTCTTCATGAGGTATCTCAATCCTCGAGCTGCTCCAGCTGCAATTTTTTGTCGTGCACACCATGATAAAAGGGTCCCGATCATGTCCTGGAAAAAAGAAGGAAAAAGTATAACTTCTAAGTTAAGGACATGATTGTGGATCCAACATCAACTTTCACATTTTATATTTTACAGATGTTTTGTATTTGGCGAGTAACCACCATTATCACTGCATTCTTCATCCTATTGCAAATTTCAAATGACACATCAGTGACAAAGAACATGTACCTTTAAGATGTGAATCCAGAGAGCCATTGCAAATATATTCATAAACCAGCAGTCTTCTTCCATCCTCAACACAGAACCAATCAACGTGACGAGATTGCGATGCTGGGCACAGCTCAAACCTCGACTTCTGCACAAAATTCTACATCACCCTGTGAACTTGCTAACTTGTGCTGTTTCACAGCAATGACCTGACCATCGGGTAAAACCCCTCGATGGACAGAACCGTATCCACCTTCAGCCAGAAAATTTACTCGAGAAAATGCACCAGTAGCAAGTTCCAGTTCAGCATAAGAGAACCACCTTGGAGGATTCCCAAAAACAGGTGCTTTGTGTCGACACACTGAGCATAGCGGAGGAGGACTAGGAGGTGCATGTCTGGACAATGAAATTGCCTTCCCTAACGCTTCTGCTTAAGTCCATGTCAACCTTAAAATTGACTCCACTATCAGGTCTCTATCTAATTAGAAATTTGATCCATCAAAGATCCATAGTTGCAAAAGGAAGCTTTGTTGGTCAGGCTTTGGTGATTCATCCTCCAAAGTCCCAAAAGTATCTTCCCCCCATGATATGGTAGGTGGACCCAGAGTTCCACTGTCTTCATCGGAGTCGGAAAATTCAAAATTCAGTTTCACTTCATTTTTACCTAGATACTCATTCTGCAGTTTTCTGTGAACTTCAGAGAGGAGAAATGGAGAGTTCCCTTGGTCTGAACTTGATATAGATGAAGTTCCAATGTCGGTTGTGGTCAACGGTGACTCGTGGTCTGGACTACTTGCAGGGGTCACAAGAGGCCCTCTGATCATACTTTCATACTCAAGACTAGCACCCATATGAGATATATCGATGTCGACCATTGATGAATTTGATATTTCTGGGTCAAGTGCTGGTGATCCAATCAAATTCAGACGCAAGACCTTTGCTTTAGATCGGTCCATGACCACAAAATTGCACTGCAGTTCATCCATGCAGACCCGTTTCTCATGTTTCAGCCGCCTGTCATACAATTGCAACAGGCCACTTCATCAAACAAGTCGATGGAAAATGGTTTTAGAAGGGTGGTTAGGGAAAAAAACAAAGTTTTGCCATCAACAGCTAGCATCAGTTCCTTAATTGACCACATGGTACAATATGTAACCATTACTTATCCAATATAACCCAGTTTGAATGTACTCTTTTGGATTCAGCGGCAACCACTCCACTTGGCGTGCTGGAAACAATTTTCAGCCGAACCTTGACCTGTCAAGAAGAGCACAAAGACCGAATAAATGGAATCCAAAGGTTGAATAGACAGATGCAAAGAGCGGGAGATAAATGTACCAACCTTATCTGGGTCATAGACATCGTGGAGTCCATACATCATTTGAGAGCATGAATTTGCAATGTCGTCCTTCTCATCCAAACTGACCTCTGAGATAGACCGGTGAAGACCGGTGTGCAGTCACTTGCAAACTTCGAAAACATCCACATCTTTTTGCCTGGCAAAAGGAAGTTAACACCGGGACGTCAGTCATTTCCAATCATTGCAGTGCTACAGAGCTGAAACCTCAGGCCAAAAGAGTGAAAAAAAAGAAAAAGAAAAAAGAGATTAATCGAAGAGGAATCCGCAACTGCAAATTCAGTTTATTTAAAAAGTCCGGTTCTTCACAAGACAATGATTCGATTGTGCTCTTCCTCAAACACCTCTTGTCGAACAGAAATTTCTAAGAGATTGCATCATTGTGAAAAACCGATAGATCTCTACAGACAATCGAACTTAATACAACGCTTCATGGCAGGTAAAAATCACTTCTTTTTGACGAAGATGAGGTTCTTACACGAGTTGCCCAACTCAGCAGCAAAGAAAACATGGGAATATACAGCAAGCATATATGGGAACAGGAATCATGTTAAATCCCATGAACCAAATCACAGGTCCCCATCCATTCCATCTACCTTATGAGGAAAAAAAATCCCTTCTTACTTCAACGTAGGAGGAAACGAATTGAAAAAACATTTAAAGGAAGAACGAAAGAGAAGAAAAGGGAATCTGAGTTTACTTGAGGAGTGAGGAATGACCACAAGCAGCTTGATGCAATCCCCAGGCTGAGCAACATGAGTCAAAGTCCACACCAATGCAGCTCTTGGTATTTCCTTGAGGCTTTCACAGCAACAACCACCACCTTCCCATTCCCAACTCTATCTGAAGAGCCCTTCTCTTTCATACTCAACTCTCCAAAAGGATCTGAATTATTACTGCGGACAATAGTTATTATTGCTCACCTGCACTTATACCAAAAACCCATCTCAAGTCTTCTTTGGTCCAGCTTTAAGCGACACCAAAAAGATCGAATCATCACTGTAACAACACAGTGATGGACCCAAGGCGATGGCTATTCTCGGCTAAACCCAAATGGAAAGCTGAAAGGGAGAAAAAGCTTGGAGAGGACGTGCGCTTCGAGACACGTTCCTTTTCATCTCCATGAATCTGATCACCCTTCTTCTCTTTTATTTTCCCATCTCCCCTTTCACAAAGTACATGTGAAACAACATGCTCTCTCGCTCTCTCTCTCTCTCTCTCTCACACACACCCCCCGCGGGTCCAACATTTTTCTCATGTAAGACCACACTTTACGGTTTCAGGTAAAGCAAGGCAAAGCGAAAGAAGCGAAAGCTTCGTTTTGAAGCTGTTCCTTTTGACTCAATCCTGCGCATTAGATTAGATCCTGATAGAGTAAAGCCAAAATAGAAAGACCCAAATGAACAAATCAAGAAAAAGAAAGAAAACAACCCCCTCCGATCCAATCACGAATAACGACACCCACCGATCCCCAAAAAAGCAAATGCGGAAAGTAAAAAAAAAAAGGGAAGAGTAGAAAAGGCAGACGAACAATTATGGGGGAAATACCCATTTAATTAATCTGATAAAAATGTGAACTTTATTTTCCTCTGCAAATGTCTAGAAATGGGTCTTCGTCGTTTGAGGAACATGCTCGATAATCTTCGACTATGTCAAGTGGGACAATCGAATTCTGTGTGTGAGAAACTGCCTGTCGTACTTCAATATCTTATCCTACAGTTTATCATCATTATTGTTGAGGACATTAAGCAGTGTTCATTGGCCAATGAAAACCTTTGCCTGCCATGTGTCTTTTTTCTTGTGCTGGTTTGATGTTCATTGTTTTGTAAGGATAAAGGCAAAGCACAAAATCAGTTAAGTGCCCATCTCAAAGTCAAACGCAAAGTTGGTTGAAAAATGAAATCAAGAATTCGTAACAAGTTGGTACATCTTCGATCAATTATCATCAGCTATCATTGATTTTCTTTTCTTTTTCCCTCTGTCTGGCTACTCAATAACATTATAGAAAACTGTACACCAAGCATAACTCTTTTTAGAGTTTCGAATTTCGATCGCCTGTTTGTTCGTTGCGTTCTGATCTAACTTGCACGCCGATCCAATATTCATCATCTCCTGAACATATTTTTTTTATTGTTTTAATCATCATCATACCGTGTCGAAATTACCTTTTCAGACAACAACGAATAGTTATATTCTTTTGATTTTTAAGGAGCATACACAGGGGTGTCTAACCAACACGCTTCCTCGAATTGAAGAAGCAATGGGGGTCCTTGATGGAGAACAATTAATCTGATTGAATCAATCAACGAAACGGCAGAGAAACATGTCGTTGTCATTTTCAAAAGGATGCAACAGAGTGGGCCTAGGGAACATTATTCTAAGTTCGCCTGTGATTTCAAACTTATAGCTGGAAAGTAGGAAAGCTACAAAAAGCCTAGTATCCTATGTATAATATATAATGTTTACATATTAATCTATAAATTTCTTGCTAAAGTCTGAATACCTGTTGATCGGAATAACAAACCCTTTCACTTTGGCTCATCACCAAAAGTGAATTAAAAAAAATTACCAAAAAAAAGTCATAAACTTATTGCAATTGTGTCAATTTAATCCTAAATCTTTTTTATGTTTTCACTTTGGTTCATCACCAAAGTGAATTACGGGTTTTTTGGGGGGAAATTATAAAAGAAAAAGTCATAAACTTATTGTAACCATGCCAATTTAGTTCTAAACCTTTTTTTTTGGTCAATTTAGCCATAAATCTTTTGTATTTATGTCAATTCAGTCTACTTGGCCTGTCGGTACTCACATGGCATCGCCGGTGCTAACAGGAAACAATTTAACACTATTTTAATAACATTTAATATCTTTTTTTTTTCTTATTTCTCAATTTTCCCACTTCGTCCCTGTGGTCGGCGACCTATGTCCGAAGCTCGTTAACCACTAGCTAGTGCTGCAAAGCCCCCATCGGCTACCGATTTAGGCTTCACGGCCCTCATCGGGCCTCACCCAAATCTCACTCGGCGCCTAGGTTTAGGAGAGCCCAGCCATGGTGAAGGTGGGCATGGCCTTGCTTATTATGGGTGAGGCCGCCTTCGCTGTGACTGGCAAGGCTAGGCTTGCTTGCAGTCGCAATAGCCTCTCCTAGCTTGGGCAAGATCATCGGTAACACTTGCCGACCATAGTTCGTTGCCCAATGGGGTGAAAGGGAAAACTGAGAAAGAAAAGAAAAAAAAAAGGAAACAAGAAATAGAAATATTAAATATTATTAAAAAATTCATTTCAGTATCGGCTAGCCAAAAGAATTGAATTGGTACAAATACAAAAGGTTTAAAACTGAATTATCACAAAAAAAAAAAGTTTAGGATTGAGTTAGCACAATTGCAATAAGTTTAAAACTTTTTTCATAATTTTCTCGTTTGAGGGGGGATCTTATATATTGGAGCTTGTCTCTAGGCTTCTAAGATTTTATAGACCGGACCGACCTAAATGATGACAGAAGAATTTTGGAGCAAATTCTGATTTTGTTGCTACGAGACTCTTTTGGACATCTTTATAGATCTCATCTTTTAGCTTCTGATTAGTTTCTGTTAGGAGTGGAATAGTGCCGGATTAAGCCGATACTTTTCGATACCTCAAGTTTAAGGGAAAAGTATTAAAAAAGTTATAAAACCTATTGCATTTTGTGTCAATTTTGTCACAAACCTTTAATTTAGATCAATCTAATCCTAAATATTTTTTATATTTTGGCAACTGGATCCATATAGCTAATTTTAGCTAAAAATTACTAATGTAGATGCCAGTAGTCCTACATGGTACGACTAGTGCTAACGTGAATATTTTTTCATAATTTTTCAATAAATTTTTATTTTTTATAATTTTCATTTTCCTTTTTTTCCTCTTTGTTTTTTTGCTAGTGGATGGATGACCACCACTGGCCATAGGCCATGGCTAGCCTTGCTTGAGCAAGGGCGAGTGCTAGCTAGGGCTCCCGTTGCCAAATCTAGCTAGGCTAATCCTCACCCAAGTTAGGGTGACCTCGATGGGCTTCGTCCCGAGTGAGGGTTAGCCTTGTTTGGGCTAGGGACAACCTAGCTAGATTTGTCGAGGTTTAACTTGGGCAAGGGTGGCCTTGTCAGATCTGATACGGGGAGCCCTTGTCAACCATGGCCTATGGCCTATAGCTGGCGATTGGTCACTAGCATGAGAAGGGAAAAAAAAAATAACGAAACAATTTGAAAAATTTTATGAAAAATATCCCCTCACATCAACGTTAATCGTGTCATATAGGATCGCTGTCTTTCACATCAACTATTTCTGGCCTAAATTATCTAGATTGACTTAGTTGGCAAAATGTAAATATATTTATAACTAAACTAGTTTAATTGAAAAATTTAGGACTAAATTGGCATCAATAGATTAGATTTAAAACTTTTTTGATATTTTTTTCTCGGCTCGATGTAACTAGATTACTAGAAGCTCTAATCTCTATTCGAGTTCGTCGCCTATTTTCTTTACAATCGATAGCCCTATTCTTCGTGATGAAAACAAATGAAGTGCAATTCCAAAAAGTTAGGGAAAATTCCAAAAAAGGGCCTCAAGTATCTTTATTTTCTCAAATAAAGGCATAAAGTGGATCTTGTTTGAAATAAAGGCACGAAGTACTTTTTATTTCAAAGAAGGATCGCTAGGGATACTTTCTTCTTTCACATTTTATGATTTATTTCCTTTTCTTTTTTTCCTTTTTTTTTCCCCTTTTTTTTTCCCTTTCTTTGCTTCCACCTTGCCAGTGTCGTGGGCTGGGCAGCCTCGATACCCATGGGTGAAGGGTGCCTTGCGGTGCCGGCGAGGGGAACCCTTGCCAAAGCGGGCGAGGCAAGCCCTTGCTTTGCCAAGGCGAGGCCCTGCCTCATGGTTGCCGGCGAGGGAGCCCTCGCTAGATCGCGCAAGGTAAGCCCTCACCTGCGATCGCGAGGGCTCAGCTTGCTATGCACAGATGAGGGCTAGCCTTGTGGACATCGGTGAGGGAGCCCACGCTCTGCCCATGTCTTGTGTTCTTTGATTGTAGTTACGTTGAGGGAGCTTGGGATGCATGACAACGGAAGCCCCCGACAAGGCCACAGAGATAGTAGAGGCCGATTATGTTTTGCGTGGAGTGACTGTGGTTCTGCCCCTCCTCTGTCGATCTTCTTCATTTCTTCAATCGTAGTTGCCCATGTCAAATTGCAAGAAATTTTGAAATTTCACGATGGAAGCTTCTGATGATAGAGATCTCCTTATTTTTTCTTTCTTCTTTTTTTTTTTTCCTTCAAATGAACACACAAAGCTCTTTGCAGAATCAATTATTATCACTAATTTTTCATTGGGTAGGGTGGGGCTCCCCTCACTTGTCGTCGCGCGAGCCAAGCCTCGCTTGGGTTGAGTGAGGCAGCCCTCGTAGCGGCTTAGAGCGCGCATGAGAACGTTTGTTTCTCTATTTCTATTCCAAACCTATTCCAGAAATAGGTTTGGAACAGAAACTCGTTTGGCAACGCAAATCTGTTTTTTCTATTTCTGGAACAAAAATCTATTCCAGAAATAGATTTTGGCCCAAAACCAGAAACAAAAAATTTTTGTTTCTGGCAGAAATAGAAAAATATATTTCTGTTCCAGAAATTATTTCTGAAACAGAATAGTTGTCATGCGCGCCCTTAGCCCCTGGCCATTAGCAACAAAAAGAAAAAAAAGAAAAAAAAGAGAAAAACAGATAAAAAGAGAAAAAAATGATAAAATGTAGAAAGACGGAAGTACCTTAGTTAGGCTTTTCTTTGAAATTAGAAGGATATTTTAAGTTTTTATTTGAAATAACGGCTATTTTAAGTTGTTATTTGAAATAACGTATATTTTAGATTTTTATTTTAAAAAAAAAGGTATTTGAAATTTTTTTTTAATTTTTCCTAAAAGTTTTCATTGGAAGAGTTGAATTTCCAGGTCCGACAAGTCCCATCACCCCCTTCATGCTTTGCCTTTAAGCTATTAGTTGAAGTAGGGCATTAATTAATTAGAGGCCTCTCCATGAAGAAGTGAAACGACCAAAACATTGATTTGACTGCACAATCTTAATGGCCAGCCGACCTCGGCCTAATGTATGATTGTGCGTTCCTTTGGCCTCCATCATCATTGTCGCACAAGGTTGCGACTATTCCTTTCTTTTTCCTATTTGGTTCCATCGAGTGTTATTCGGTTTACAATTTAGGGCACGATCTTAATTCACAATTTAGGGCACGATCTTAGTTCTCCATCATCCGTGGCCCTTCTCTTAGGTTCGAGCTCTTTACGATAAGAATCGAACCCGCGATCACCGATTCCTAGACCGAAATAACGGAGACTTCCCTGTTACCGGGTCGCTCCCGATTAGGTCGTAAGGCGGTCCTGAAGATATAGAATATTAGCTGGGAAGCAAGTAACAGCAGCTGCATCATGAAAGGAAACCCTAGTTTTTTTTTTTTTTGTATGATTCCTTTTGGCTGGGCCATCTAAAAGACTAATTGAGATCTAGCTTTTTCCTTCTTTCTATAATTTCCGGGTGGCCCGAAGCTAAAATTTCAAAGCATTAGGCGAAGTTTTAGGTGAGTGATGGACGGAAGCAGAAAAGACATAAAGTCCAAGAAAGTCTTCTTTCATCCTAATGTCTGAGAAGAAGGATGAGCAGAGGCTCTAGTGCTGCTTTCAAAGATACCATCTTTTTGCACGAGCACCTCCGAGTTGACTCGCCTGATTATGAATTGGCTATCGTTTTCCTCTTGTTTTATCTAGTGTGGAGTAATCGCAACTTGATATTGCCGTTCGAGGGCAAGACTCGTGTTCAAACGCTCATTATGAGATGCCGAGCGTGCAGTTATTACATCGAATGCGATACATCATCCATTCGTGACGATTTATGATGAAGACAACGATGTCAACTAGCGATCTACCCTTTTTTTTTTTACTTAATAAAGTTGTTTGGTTAAAGCTTGGCCAACGAAAATGAAGAAAGCAACACGCCAAGTCTTATTTAAGTGACAAATCGGATATGGTCATTTATAGGGTCGGTAGTAACCTCTTGCTTAAGGGTCTCTCTTTCAACTTTAATTGTTTATCACCGCGCACAACCTTATCTTCCTTTTTCCTTTGTTATGATCATATCGAATTCGTTTTAAGGTGATGTTCACCTTTTCTTTTCTTTTCTTTTTTACCTTTTCCGATATCTTTCTATGGCGTATGGCGTTCGAAGTTTGGCATGTACATACCGTCACACGTAAGAAACCACTAGACTAGAATAAAAACATTAAATACGTCGCAGCACGCAGCCCTTGCCTGACGGAGACATTCATTTATCTTCTCAAACAATTTTCGAAAAAATCTAAAGCACTTTCTATCCTCGTTTTAAAAACGTCGAAGGGAAAATTTGGAAAAATATAAAGTAAAATGAGCTCCTTTAGGCTGAAAACGAACAGACCCTTTTGTGCATATTTGCACGATGAAAAGGGAAAAGCGAGAAGTTTTGGGGGGGGCCACTCCTTCGCAATCATGCATGGAAAGCAGATAAGGATGGAAAGTTGACAAAGCACGAACGAAACGGAGGCAAAGACGGGTCATGTTTTTGAAGGCCGCCGAAGAGAAGCGTGCACGCGCACGCAATGCGAGAAGGGAAAAAAGGAGATTTTGCCTAAAACAAGAACAAGACGATGATGATGATTCACCTTCTTCGACCTCATTTGCGGCACTTTCGGCGGAAGTATAGCGTGATGAATTCCGTCGTTAGCGAACCTCTTGAACGGTAAGATCGGTTCGCTTTTTCTACCGGCGGGCCGGGAAAAAGAGAACAAGAATCGTAGGATCCCCGTTCTGTGAAAAATCAAGATTTGTAGAGAGGGAGGGAGAGGGGAGAGAGAGAGCTAAGCCCACTGGACTCTTCATGGCCGAAAATGGCGAACTGGGCTCGAGCCCACCTCGAGGACCCTACCGGTAATTGTGTCCACTCCTTGAGTTCAAAGTGGTCATTAGATTAATTTGTCTGAAGCGATCTTGCTCTTTAAGTCTTCTGGAAGCTGTTTGGTCGTCGACGTTCGACTCTGCCAATTTGAATGGGAGGCAGCGATTCGAACGTTGTCCTCCCGAGGTTGAAGAGGGAAGACTGCGAACGAACCAAGCACGACTCTGCGTTCTCCACTTGGAAGGTATCGTTTTTCTCTCCATTTCCCCGAAACAAAATTTACATTCGTAAATCATCAATACTTGTACATGGGTCTTGCTTTACGATTGTTCTTGTTGCCGAGCATTTCGATTCCAAGCTGTTGAATTTTTATGACGAAGGAGGGTTTTGATTGAAGCACTCTTGGTGAGGCTAATGTTGGCTTTGAAATGCGACTCTTTAGCGTTTTATGGAGGTCGAATTGGGCGGAGGAGATTCGTAAGGGTCGGCTTCTTGTGTTGTGATGAATGAAACTTGAATTCTTGATATCGTGGTGCAACTTTTTGTCGTTAGGTGCTCGTAGGACCTACTGATTGGGAAGATTATTCATCGGGAAAGGAAGGTGCCACCAGGTACAGAGTCCACAATCTCCCGAGAAGCCCGGGGCCGGGGATATATGAGCTTGGCGTAGCCGCTTCTCGCGCCAAGTCCGGGCGCGAGATCGCCAAGCTAGATCCGCGGCTCATAGTTGTGGTTTACCTTGGGCAGGCGGACTGTGTCAGGACCAGACTCCAGCAGTACGGTCGGTCAGGTGCTCACTTGGGCAGGTGCTCCCCAGCTGCTTGTGAAATTGACTGCAAGACATCCTTTCCCACCAGACAGCTTGGATTGTTTGAGGAAGTGCTATCAAGAGGCAACTCCATCGTGTTCCGATGGGCTCCGGTAAGTTTCTTGACAAATTGCAGCAGGTACATTGTTCTGATCGCCCTAGGAGAGGCAAACCCCTGCCCCATAATTTGATATTCTGAAAATTATCCTTTGTGTTTTATTTCCGCATTGATATCCGCAGCTGAATAACAAGGGAGACGCTCAAAGAGCAGAACTTTCGCTTCTAGACACATTTGATTATGCATGGAACAAAGGCAGTAATGGTTCGCGGCGGCCCGGTGATATTTTCCAGAAACTTGACGAAATCGCTTCAAGCACATACCACATTTCCAGCATGGCAAGGAGGCTTCTCCCTTTCCGTCCCAGGCAAGTGGGCGTCAGAATCAAAGGAAAGCTGCTTTCAGAGAAGAAAGAATCCTTTCCCCAAACTGCAGGAGAAAGCAGTAATATCTTTAACGGGATTTTCAAGTTCAGCAAATCGCGACCTAGACTGGTCATAAGTGAATCCCGTGCTAATGAAACTGTGATTTCGGGTACCTCCCCAGCTAACGAGAGTTTCTCTCTTTTATGTGGGGTGATCTTGGAAGATGGCTTTCCCTGTACAAAACCACCCGTACAAGGGAGGAAAAGATGTAGCGGGCATAAGGGGATGAGGATTTGGGTGTCGAATTCTGTATCCTATGCTAATGACACTGTGATTTCGGGTAGCTACCCAGCTAACGAGAGCTTCTCTCCTTTATGCGGGGTCACATTGGAAGATGGCTCTCCCTGTACAAAACCACCAGTACAAGGGAGGAAAAGATGTAGTGAGCATAAGGGGATGAGGATTCGAGCATCAAATTCTGTACCGAGAAGAAAAGGAGCATCCAGTGAGATACATGAACTGGGAAAAATGCTAGACGCTTTCTCACAGCAGGGGAACGTCAAAAACGACTTTGATGCTGCATGTGGAGTGGATTTCGGTGATGGCACGTTCTGCACTAGGAGAGCTGCTCAAGGAAGAGTTCGGAGTGAGCATCACAAAGGGACGAGGGTAAACCAGATGAAAACAGAACATGTCGGCAGCTGAAGACAATGCAAAATTCTTCGAGCCATTGAATTATTACATACGCAACAGACAGTGGCACAGACAATGGCACCGGGAATATTGAAACTGCTTCTGTCGATGGATCGAAACTAATTTAATGGTATTATGGTATCGGGAGCCAGCATAAGGAAGAGCAGAATAACTTAATGGTCTTATGCTTCAGAATGATAGAACCCGCATAGTTTTGTGGTAGTTCCAAATGCAAGGAATCCGGTTTAAGGAAGTTGCGCATTTTCTGTTGACTCTCTTTCTATCATTCTGGAGCATGATGAGTGTACAGACATGGGCTCTCATCATAGCTCTTCTAGATAATCAGCACAGGTTGGGGATCCTCTTAGTTATTCCTCAGAATGGATGGTCAGCTTCTGTATGATTTATATGCTGTGTTGCCGTAGCAAACCTTGGTTGAGGTGAACCGCTAAGGGAGATTTAACCTATTGCTAAGCGAGACCGAAGGTCGGAAATGCTTATGCATCATAGCGCAGGTTCTCCCAAGCCATTCCGATTGCAAATTGGCTTTCTCACTTCAATCCCGCAATAAAACTAAGCCGCCACTGACCTCTTACGCCTTACGGGTTAATTAGAAACCCAAAGAAGACACGGGAGTCTGTCTTACTTCTACAACAAGATATTCTGAAATACGGGTAAACCTTTCGTGTGGAAAATTTTTGCCTGTGAAATCTCCTCGTCGCCACTGACATGTGAAAGTTATCATGCATGGCGCGCAACCAAAAAAGATAACCAGTAATTAATGCAGTAAATAAATTGCAAATAGCTTAAGCGAAGTTCGTGAAGATGCCTAACACTTGAATGACTGCGCATAAACTGTCTAATTAATGCATTCTTGTTGCGCGCTATGATGCAAAACTAATCTAATATGCAACCTAATCTAGATCATTATGAGATTCTCTTCATTTAACTCTGATGACAATTTCAAGGTTACCTCGATAAAACAACTAGATGGTGCACTAATCACAAAAATCAAATTAGATTCAAAGGACATATCACTCCATAAAATGACGTCAACACTTTCTATCGAACAGAATTAAACACAAGCTAATCCCATAGTTAAATGCAATCTATATGAGATGCAACTTTTGCTTTTGAAAGTCTTTCTTCCTCTTATCAACATGCATGAACGGAACTAACCCTAGAAGCATGCCATGTACTGAATCATATATGTGAAAAGACATTATCCATCACGTATAAACTAAAGTGCTACATGATGAATACTAATAATTTATGCTCATTATTGAAGACAGATTCGAACATCAATCTCCCGACTATGGTGTAAAGAAGTCATGGATCCACTCTTTGAGCATATGTAACCCACAACCTCGTTCTGATAATTTCGAATTTCTCTTGTTATCTGGAACTGATTTTGTTCTGAAGATGTCCGGGATGTATTTTGGTTTATAGTTGAACTAAGATATTTTTGGCTTGTATCTCGATAAAGTGAATGAAATGAAATGAAATGTTCCTTTTGAAAAAGAAGAAAAAAGAAATAATAATTACTAAACTAGATGCAGTAAAAAGAGACTATATTCAACGTTTCCCATCAGTAACAAGCTACTTAGACATGCAATGATATGCGAGAAATATCACGAATCAAGGAAAAGCAATCGAAAATTATTTAGAAACAACCTCGTGGTACAAGACGAGTCCGCAAAACCACAGGACGCGATTCGGTTTGACTCGAACGGCGCTGCCCCGCCGGCACGAGAATCCACAGCAGTCGGTGAGCGCCTCGTGATGGCGACGCCGTCGCGGGCGGTGGCGACTCGGATAGCGGCCGCAGCGGGTTTTACGGCGGTCGCCGCGACTGACGATGACGGGCTGGACCGCCCAAGTCGGCGGTGGATTCCGGTGATGCCTCGGAGGTTCGCCAGTGAGATGCACTGGTACAGCGGGGGGCGAAATTGGCCGAGAGAGAGTGAGGGAGCGGGGGGCTGATGGTGGCGTTTCTCCTCCGCTCCCGGCGTAGCGTTTGTATCAGAAAGTTAAACCACCGACTTCTTAATCCGTGACTGCCGCTCTCATTCTCGGAATGTTCCCCATCTTTCCTTTCTGTTTCCTTTTCGAATCTCCCAGCAAATTGCTCCCGAATCCACCCGACGAGAATCGATCAATTCCGGCCGGTCACTCAATCCGAATCGAGTCATCATCTCCAAGCGCCGGTCCGGTCTTCAAATTGGAATTTAGTCAAAGTTCTTTCACCACATGGGATTCTTGCTCTGTTTTAGCAGCGGTGCCGGTCCATGCCTCGATTTCCCATCCTCTGTAGCTCGGGGACTGTTCATCTTTTTCTCTTCGGCCCTTTAATCCAACGCTTTATATGTCAGTCTGGTGGATCGAGCTCGGTTGAAAATGATCCGATCTCTGTCATCTCATTTAATTAGTTTTAACTCATTTTTATGCGATACAAATCTAACATCTATACCCAATCCAGCTCATATCCGATCCAACTTATACTACTTAAACACTTTTATATTTAATCGAATAATATTGCTAAAACACTATCGTACAATATAATATAGGGGGAGATTTTAATATATATATTTTTAATTTTTTTGGACTCATTTTTATTGGGCCGTTTAAAAACTTATAACTCATAAACAATTCATTTGCACAAGATATGAGTAAAAAAGGGGCAAAAACACCAAAAGTGACAATATTTATACACTCATTTTAGTGTCAATATCTTTTTTGGATCACTTAAGTGTGGATTTTTCTAAAAAATGGTTATTTCGAATCCCACTAATTGAATGAAATTGCTCTAAGCTACGTGAGATCTGCTTTCAGTCGAGACCTTCTCTCCATACCAATAGTTTTAGACACAACCAATCCATGAGCTCGCATGATGTCTCATGGGTGACGAGAGAGTTGGGTTCCTCCGTGAAGCACAGGTGGTTTGATTAGCTTTTGGGATAACAAGGTACTTGAATTTTAGCATAATATGTAATGTCGTCGATGAACTTTAGTATACTATCCAATTGTGGTTCGTTAACTTTTAGTTTGATTAATATAATCCTTAACCTATATGAAAACGTTCAATGTAATTCTTCCATAAATTTAGGGACAATATCGAACATACACAATGATTTATGGACTATGTTAAACAAATTAAAAGTTCATAAATTGCATTGACCATCAAGCTAAAGTTCAAAGATCACGTTGTACAAATTAAAAGCAGTACATTAGGTCAAAGTTCATGACTATTTATGTCATTTTCCCTTAATTTTGCCATGTAGAATCTTAATCGATGCACATGGTAAATGCGACTATTCACGTGTGCATATTAAGAAGAATCTTTATTTCTGAGTAAGTCCTTAAACTACTTCGTTTGAGACCTTATTCGGATCTCAGATTCTTCGAACGTAAAATAAATAGAGGGTATTCTTCATAATCAAGAAAGAAAAAGATATAATTAATAATTAAGGATGCAGAGCCTGCGAGTACCGACACGTTACGATAAGGATCGCAATGGTAGAGCCCTCCGTTCCGATGTATCAAAACGGACAGGGCCTGTGGGAGAAAAATCTCCCTCCACGTGCGTCTATATTGAAGAATCTTCATTTATGAGAAAACCGAAAAACGACAAGAAATTGCTCGGGCTCCACGTCATCACGACGTCAATCCATTATATAGCGGCCGAGAGCTCCCGCCGCTCCTCAATTCTATCCAGAAAATCTCAGGACACTAAACTCTCTCGAGCTCTACGGTACAGCTCGCGCCGCGCCATGCCGGCCAGCGAGCTCCGTCAGCAGGTGCTGGCGGCTCAGCCGCATCTGCAGCCTTACCAGCCGTCGGACTACGAGAGGGAGGAGGAGGAGTTCGTGTGGACGCAGATAAAGGCGGAGGCCCGGCGCGACGCCGAGTCGGAGCCGGCCCTCGCGAGCTTCCTCTACTCGACGGTCCTCTCCCACTCCTCGCTCGCGCGGTCGATCTCGTTCCACCTCGGCAACAAGCTCTGCTCCTCAACGATGCTGTCGACGCTGCTGTACGACCTCTTCCTCAACGCCTTCTCCTCTGATCACGAGCTGCGCGCAGCCACCGTCGCCGATCTGCGCGCCGCCAGGGCACGCGACCCTGCCTGCGTGTCGTTCTCTCACTGCCTTCTCATTACAAAGGGTTTTTGGCTTGTCAGGTTGGGGATTGTGCCGTACACTTCGTTTGATTGCGATTTCGTTGTCTGCGAGAGAAACAGGGACTAGGGGAACATACTGATTATTCGCGTGTCGTTTGATCGAGGCCGATGATCGTGCTACACTGCTTATTTTCCTGTTCTGTCTCTTGAGTTTACTTTATGAGATCAATCTGATGCTATTTTTTGGATCTTTATCATGTAAGGATGGTATTTGACCTAAATCTCTGTTTAAAATAGTGAAGAAAGGGAAGACCTGGATTTGTTTGCTTAGAATAGCTAAAAATTCAATGCTAAATGTGGAAATTAAGAGACTACTGCTTCTCGACTCGTATATAATTGGTCTTCTAGATTGATACGACTGGATTCAAATTATAAAATTTCCAATGAGGTTCTGCGTTTGAAGATTGAGGAGTGTGTTGGGTATTATGAGCTGTGCCAACATCCTATCTCCTATGATCATATCCATTGTTTGTGTGCACAAGCTTGGGCTTTTAACTGTAGGAAGGCGATAAGAATAATTTTGCTGTTCGTTTGCCCGCGGCTTGGCTTCTGGGCTTCTCCTGATAGTTAATTGGAGGCTAACCAGTAAGGATGCTGACGTTGTTGTCTTCTGCTCCTATTAGGCGCAACGAGTGGCTCATAAACTGTGGAATCAGTCGCGTCGGCCACTAGCACTTGCACTTCAGTCTCGTATATCTGATGTCTTCGCCGTCGACATACATCCAGCTGCTAAAATTGGTAAAGGGGTCTTGTTCGATCATGCGACAGGAGTGGTGGTCGGGGAAACAGCCGTGATTGGGAACAACGTGTCCATTCTACATCATGTTACTCTCGGCGGAACGGGTAAGGCGGGTGGTGATAGGCATCCTAAGATCAGGGATGGGGTCCTGATTGGAGCAGGCGCAACAATACTAGGGAACGTGAACATTGGAGAGGGAGCTAAGATTGGGGCTGGATCAGTTGTGCTGATCGATGTGCCGCCTAGGACGACTGCAGTGGGGAACCCAGCGAGGCTGGTGGGAGGAAAGGAGAAGCCAAAGGAGCATGAGGAGGTTCCTGGAGAGTCCATGGATCATACTTCATTCATCTCCGAGTGGTCAGGTTATATAATCTGACATGTCAGTTCTTTTTGAATGCGTGATTGTTTAGTACGGATGCTAGTATGAATGTTGCTCACTATGCCGCTTTAGCTCTTATTTCTGTTTATGTTGGCTAAGGAATAGTGCAGATGGGTCGTGAGCCTTGGAAACGCTTCCGTATGTATCTGTGTATACCATCAACTTCTTGTATCAATCCCTTGCTTTAACTTACTATTGCGCAGCTGTTTTTAGTTGCTGATAAGTGATGGATAAAATCGATTACAAGAACGTTCTATTCATCTTTCGTGATATGGGATAATTAGGCGGTCTTAACTCACCGATTACATCTTATATTTAATTATCGAGTTGCTTTACAGTATTAAGTTGCCGAAATAGAGATTGGGTTGCTTTTGTATGCTTTTTTATCGCAAATTAGCAGATAACTCTAGCTTTGCTAGACTGTGCAGAGAACACCATTAGCTCACCCTGCATCACAAGACCCCCCATCTTGCTCGAATTCATCTAGAGCTGGTCGAAGGCTCTGAGCGAATCCCTCGTGATGACACCAGAAACCTTGAACTACTGAGGGTTCTACCTTAATTTTAGCGTGGATATCTACGATTTTGACCAAGAGTTGATAGAACCGACGCTTTGATTTTAGCATGTAGCTTTGGTGGGCAGCTTTGTGTTCATTGGTAGGCTGGATTTAAGCTGCCATTGTGCTTCTTGAATTTGTCAATTTCTTATGGCCAAATACCAAGAGAAGCCGAACCTTTTGCATCGCGACCCCAAAAAATCCTCCAAACGTCTGAAAAGAAAAAAAAGGCCAAAACCTCTTCGCAAGTAGAACAAAGATGATGCTGCCTTTCAAACGTGTCATCCTGCGTGGCTTACTTTACTAACATGCACACTGAACCTGATTAAGCACGAAAAAAAATAACGTTTTTGGTACGTAATACAAGATTTGGCACGTAAGACGTGTCGTTTTTATATATTTAACGGTTGTGATGTTTCTGTTGCAAGGGAGCTTTTCTTTTAGAATATGCTTGAGAGGTTGTGATATTTGGGATTTTGCCCCTTTCTTATAGTTGTCCAACAGAAAATTCTGAAGTAGGCCTTAGAGCTCATACGTGCGTCTAATCTAGCACGAGAACGTAAGCTGCTTTCTCCAAATTTTGTGACTATCACTTCTTTCACCATTTGACTTTTACATAATGCAAAAACATCATAATCTTTTTTGAGATTATACTCATATTCCATGTCGTGCTTAAGATTACTTATTCGTAATTCTTTTGAACTTAAAGATTTTCCCTTGTTTTTTCGAAAATTTGAAAGGACAAGTTGCAATGAAAACAGATCAATTACCTCGTTGGAAAATGCAATTACAATTCTAATCAAGTTAAGAAAATTTTAATGGAGATAAGCCACTCGGATAATTTTTACTTTTTAGGTTCCGTTTGTTTCGCGAAAGATAAATGGTTTGGAAAACATTTAGCATTGATTAATTGTTTTAATTATTCTAAAGATACAAAAGATCCTTTTGAGGAACATATCTCTCGAACCACTTATTTTGCACGCAACATATGAAGCCTTACATTATAATTCGATGACCCAATTGCTAAGTAGCAAAATTTTAGCATAGAGTGGTTAACTAGTACGTTGCACGTGTCTTAGACTTTCATTTTTACTCAAAAGAAATAGTATGGTGATCATATAAATAATGGGAGACAGCAAAATTATCAATTCATTTTGGACAGGGACACTGTTGCTGGACATTATAATCTCAATATGATATGCTCTCACGAATCATTTATTTAGAATTATTATCGAGAAAAATTGAGAAGCCTAACATAATGATAAAAAGAAATAGATTATATAAACTTGATCTGAAGTCTATCCATGCGTTAATGTTTAAAGCCTTTGCCCGAGCTTCGAAAATGTACTTTCAGCTGTCTTTCGATAAAAATAATTGTACTTCTTTGGATATAAAGATATTAAAAGCTTCAAAAGTTCATACGATGCTCGCTTTTACGTCAAAAGTTTTTTTTTTTCGCATCACTCAAGTGCCACTTAAAAAAAATTATCACTTAAGTAATAATTCTGATTTTGGGTTGTCCAAAATTCGGCATGGCCATATTTAATTGATTTCTCTGACTGGTGTGGCTGGCCGGCGTGCCTGGTCTGAACATGTATACCCTGAACAACGTGTTCTACATTTTTTTAGCCCAAATATAAACCCGAAACTGACCATTCAGAGTCTCTTTGGAGTCGTTTTTAATATAAAAATGCCAAGTCGGACTAGACTCTTGCTATAAAAGCCATGCAATACTTTTGGCCAAAATTTCTCGTTAGAGGCATTTTAATTGACCGTCTTTTCTCCATTTGCCACTTAGGTAAGCTGACGAAAACTTTGGCAATAAATTGGACACCACACGTAACCTTTAGCGCTTCTAGTGTCCTTATGCTGCAGTATTTGATTCAAGGCGCACTTTTATACACCGCATATATATGGTAAAACTCAGTTTGGGTCACTAGTTTATGGTGAGATCCACGTGAAATTGACCACCATTTTCATGGTTCGGATGCGTCTAGATTACGCACTCCATTAATGGACCATTGGACGCCTACTGGATTGAATTCATCAAAAGCAACTCCATTCAAGAGAGTCAACCCATGCACATGCATGAATGCTCATGTATAACCTAGAGAGAGAGAGAGAGAGAGAGAGAGAGAGAGAGAGTTCCTTTCTACTATTAATTGCTTCTTGTGGTAAATGAATACGAAAGTTTTGGTTCATTTAGACAGCTGTTGTTCCTTTTATGATTGACTCTACAAATGAATGAGTGTGTGTTTTGCCCTAGACTTCTTCAACCTCCACCTCCTATCTACATTCTCCCAACTGAACTTGTACCCTTCCCCATCCCGAACCAATCAAGAATCAAAGAAACACGATGAAAAATATCGACCGAGCAATAACTGGGACAAATGAAGAAGAAGAAGAAGAAGAAAATATCCGATCCTAACACTCGATTCGATCCGAGTCCTCGAGAGCGACGCGAGTCTTTATCGGTTTGAGCTTCAAGCCCATGCTCTCGGGAGAGAGAAGTTCAGGAGAGATGCAAGACGGGCTGAGAGGGCTCCTCGGGCTGTCGCCCAACTTGCACGGCCTGTACAACCCGTACCCATGAGGAAGTACTCCATGGGGATCAGCATTGCATGTGGCTGCTCTTCTGTCACCATCGATCCACAAGCCTGGACCTGCACACCAGTTTGGAAAATAACACTCATTGTTAAGGGCATTTGACCATCTACAATATCCTCGGAATGTTCATCAACCATAAATCAGAAACACTAAAAAAAGAAGAGTAAGGGCCTTCATGATAATTCTTATGCAGGCGAACGGAGAGCAGAAGTACCTCAACTAGGGCGCTGTATCTCCTATCCAGCTTCGACATCATATGGATAGCCTCGAGTGAAAAGTAGAATGCTCGCCGACAAATATTAGCGTTCGGCATCTCAGTCTCTTCAATCCACCGGTAATATCGCATCTCCTGAAAGTAGTTGAAAGGGATACTTGGCATCACTGAGGAAATAACTAAAAAGGAAATCACAGACATGCCAAAGCCTTCCAACATAATCAACGATTTATTTTTTCTGCTTTTACCCGTTAATTGCCTCCAGAAACCTCGAAACGTTTGCACTTTGCCTCTCATCAAGCAACTGAAGACATCAACATGGAAATTATGACAAAGAATACATCATGTGTGCTTGTGTGTGTGTGTGTGTGTGTGTGTGTGTGTGTGTGTGAGAGAGAGAGAGAGAGAGAGAAGAGAGAGAGTTAAAGGCAAACAGTCTACTTTTCTACAAGCTCTAACTATGTCTGATTCTGGTACTTCACTGCTTCCTCGAACTTCCTGTTATGATGTAGAAAATTTCACTCAGTAAACCAGTAAAAAGGCTACTTTATGACTCAACACGAAATATACTAGAAAAAAGATGAAGATCATAACACCTTGCTGAAATACCGCTGGAGCAAGTACTCCTTCACCAATCCAACATGCCATAATAATATAGCAGGTTTGCCATAACTAAAATGTCACAAGTAGCTTTTATTTCCAAGAACTAGCCAACATCCTTAGACTACAATAAGCAGAAGGTTTTTATGGGACCTTATTATAAAACCATTCACTCCAAGAAGGAGATCTGCATAAAGGTGATACTAATATTAGCCAAGAACACGCTCTCCCTATATTTCATCTGCAATAGAAAAACAAGTCTATAAGCAACATATGTGTTAAATTTCCTTATAATTACTTTTGTGTGAATACATACTGCAAATAGGGTGAGGATGTAGCAACCAGCAGCGAACCCCATGCACATAACTGCACGAGCCTAATAAGGAGACAAGCTTTGATCAGCAAACAAAATCATAAATATAGAAGGAACAAGATGCTAAATAGAATAACAGGACATAGCCCAGAAATACCTTTCTATTTCTCGGGATATAACTAGCAATAACTAAGCAGGCTAACAAATGTTCACCAACCCCAAAATACTGAAAGATTATTCAGTTGTCCACTATTAAGATAGAATGAAAACAGCCAGAATGTCACCCTTTATTACCTAAAATAATTTAGGATCTCAATAATCTGATCAGCTAAACCATCTAGAAAGGTACAGGATCATCTGGACAAAGTGTAGCGGCTCCCAACTGCAAGAACACTTGTGGCAGTCCAAATGAAGGAATCCGTTAATAATGGCACTAAGAAATCAGCAAAAATATATATATTAAATAGAGCAAATGAAGTTAAATAATGAACATTTCATCTCCCATATCAATAAATTTACAGACCTCGTGTCCAGAGGGCTTATATGATAGACACAAAAGTTGTGGAGAAGCAAAGAAGCTGCTTCAGGACAAAAGAACAATCCTTGGAAACAGGACATATCTGAAACAGAAAATCCAGGAAAACAAAAGCTTATTAAGGAAAGAGAAATTTCTAAGATTGCATATAAACACCTTCTGAAGCATAACCACATAAGAAGAAAATAGATGCAACAAGCACAATATGGACCCAGGAAACTTCTGCAACAAAATTTACCCTCGATGTTGCACTAAAAATGGTGATGTCTTAAAACTTACAAGGTAACCAACAAATTCGAAAGAATTAATAGACAAGAAGCGAGGATCCATTCAAGAAAACGGAGAAAGGGACTCATTAGCACAATATCAAGACACGAACTTCTATGTGCTGCACCTGCATTATGGGTGCATCCCAGACCAAATGTTACGCAAATAAAAGCATTGGGAACCAAAGCGGCACCTCATCTTTACTCTTGACCTTGACGAACGGGGCTAATTTTCTAAAAGAGGTAAGGTAATGTATAGATTATAACAAATGAAACAAGAAAAAAACACATGACTAAACGACACTTACAATTAAGAGCTAAATCTGGATAGGTGATTAATGCTGGCTTATCTGGATCTCCATATACTATGACAGAGACTGAACCGGAACCAGTTCGGATAAGATGTTCCTGGTAAAAGACAAATAAAATTGCTTTCAAGATCCGGACATAGAAAATCATTACCAGTTCTAGAACCAAACAAGAGTTTGTAGAGGAATTGCTCAACACAGATAAAATGTCACTTCCATTTAGCATGACAACAAGAAAATGTTCAACCACCACCATTTTCTAATCAGTAATTGACTTCAGTAAACTTTAAGTCAGTGCACCACACTGACCTTAACTCCTCAAGTAAGAACGATTCTCTTTTGTCCATTTTTTCTGGCCCCATATAGAAGGGCTCCCTACTTAGTACATGAAATTATATGGTAGATCGCATTCGCATAACAACGTAGAAGAAACAGCAGGCACAAAATTGTAGGTGTAAAATTTAATCATTGGCAGTGAGAAGACAATACGAAAATAAGATATGAATTAGAAAAACAAAGACATTATAGACGAGGAGAGCATCACTTTGGGCTCCAACTCACAATGACTGAATTAGAAAAACAAAGGCATCAAATAATCCACATGGAAATCATCAAACATGAAGCCAGGTATCCCATAGATCAAAGTACAACAGCTAAGCCCGATAGATTAACAAGCACGCCATCATACCAGTCGATCAAGGAACATAAAATCCACACGTGAATAAGGCTTCTAAAATAGACCACTTTAGCATAAAAAGAGAATGCTCAATAGCACAAATGCCAAAAAAAAAAATCACCAATGAAAAGAGGAAAAAAAAGTTCAGACTCAGATCAGAAGCAAGCTCCGAAATGGCTATGTCAGATATCAACATCAATAAAAGCATGAGAAAATACCAAGACAGTGGAAGAGTATAATCCAAATTTACATCTACGAACGAAGAAAAGCCTCCATTCTAATCGGTGAAAAGGAAGAAACACAAAGTATTGCTTCAATTTCACGACTTAAGGTAAGGAAGAAGAGCAAAAGAATAACAAGCTTACTAAACGTGGACTTTTCCTCTCATTCTGTTTACAAAGCGTTAAAACCACAAAAGTTTCAGGCTTTGTTCATCTCTCTCCTACCATATTCAGCAATCAAACATGGCAAAGACCAGCAATTCCAGATGCAGCCCCAAAGTCTTGCTTTTCGACAAAGCTCGCGTCACCCAAGAAGGGAAAGAACAGAGACATTCGAAGCGACCCACCAGGAATCAAGATTTCAGACGAAGGAAATGCAGGATCGCCTCGACACTCGATTCGTCAACACACTGAAAACGAAAACCCATTTCCGAAAACATTTGCGAGTTCGGGACAAAGATGATACCTTTCCACCGAGATAGATCTTCTCCACATCAACGAAACGGATTCGTTTGACCCTCCCATGACCGGAGGCCCTCTCCCCCTCTCCGTTCCACCCCCAAGAACCCAACAACGAATCTCTCTCTCTCTCTCTCTCTCTCTCTCTCTGCGTATGAAGTTTCTCCTTCAAGAAATATTTTCGCCTTCTCTTCAACGACTTTATACACCCGATCTCTCTCTCTCTCTCTCTGTGAAAATGCTGCAGGAGATTACCCGCGATTTTATGCGTCCCTCCCTCCACCGACGCTCGAAATGACCTCGATGCAGACCGAAATTACGGCAGCCGCCCCCACCTCGTCATTTGTCGTTTTATTTTTTCCTCGCTTCCTCAATAAGTCTGGATATTGGGAAGACGAAGAAGCAACCGATCAAGCGGAAATTAGGCGGTTGACCACAGGTCACAATCTTTTCTTGCTCTGTTGCTCACTTCCAACAAGGCAGAAAATCTCTCCTTCCTCTTTCGAATTCAATTACCCAAAGAATTGCCTTCCTAGGTAGCTCCCTTTAAATTTTTGTTAAAGATGGTTTTTTTTTTCTTTTAATCTTCACCTGCTTGCCAATTCGAGCACGACGAGCAACCTGACCCTTACTTTTCTTGGTCCACAGAATATATGCCGAACATGAAATCGAGCACATCGTACAATGAAAAAAAAAGGATAATCATTTACATGCCTAATTAAAGTCACCAGACTTGTCCAAGTAAATTTATAACTTTGCTGCGACTTTTTCGAAAAGAAATCTTTAAGGTTTCTCGAGAATGTATCAAATTCACATGGCAGTAGGAAGGGCATCAACGCCTTACTGGTGATTTCCCAAGTTGATTATAGAAAAGTAGGTAGGTTACATTCAGTTTATCAATCTAATGAAGTTACAAGGATCTCTCAACAAACATTAGTTACAAGAATTCGAACAGTGGAGGAAAATTAATCTGGTATTCATTTTCGTTAACTGGGAAAAAAAAGGTTTTTTTATTATTTATGGGTCAATTTAGCTGGTGGGTGTTTTTTTTTTTTACAGACATATGGAGGGTGCTCACGGCTGCTTTATACAACTTTTGACTGGAGCAAATGATGGAGTTGGGCATGTCCTATCATTACGTTTGACTTAATGCGGTTTGTCTCTTCCCTTTTAATTCTCTATTTTATTTGTTCTTAAGTGGTGAAATTAGCCGTTTGGATTTTTTTTTTTAGTTTTTTTGCCTTATTTGTACATCTGTCATTGGATGCCCTCTTAGGGTTGGGTGCCCAGTTCCCCTTATTCTGACGACACTTCACAGATCTTGGTTTGGGGGGCCTGTAGCAATGGTCCCCCCAAAATCGGAGAGTTTTTGCTTTGACCCGGGCAAAACAATCGACCGATCGAACCGTACCGAATCGGATGCGCCGGTCCGGTTTTCAATTTCATAAAATTGCAAGCGGTAATTATCGGTCTAATTCTCAATCCAAATGTGGAACCTCCCACCAAGTCTATTTTTTTTACTTTAATTTATTTCTTATAGCATTTAAAGAACCCATTTAAAATTTAATAATAGGATATATTTTACGTATAAAATGTGAATATGTGTTGTAAGCACATATAATCGGTTAACTGAACCGTTCAGGAATCGGGCCATATTGATTTTTAGGCATCTCCGGTTCAATCCCCGATTTTTGGGGTAGGATCGGATTAGACCGAGAACCTATCACCCTTAATTTAATGTAGCACGAGGATTGCCCATATGCTTAGATAGGAATTAGAGGATGATCATTTTGCCAAGATTCGCAAAATGTGGTTTCTAGGCTTTATATTATTATTTTTATTGTTTGCATGCCTGGTGCTCCTGAGTTCGAAGATCCTAAGCAGCGGATCGCATCGTCGCGAGTGAGATTCATGTGAACAGGTAGGATCATTTGGTTTATGTATACTGTTTAATGTAACAAATGCTAAATGGTTTGCTTAAAAATGGGAATTGGATTATGGGATGAATACATCAATAAAGCTCCGGAGGATACAAGAGAATAATTGTGATTACTGCGATTACGTATTGCAGATATAATACCTCTGATGCAAACGAATGCGTGCTAAATCTAGAAATTATCAGCTAAGCATATAAGTATGCGTGGAAAATCCCGAACATTTCAATTCTTGAAATTTAAGAAGCGGCCCCGTTTGTTTTGCGAAATCAAAATAATTCGGAAAATATTTCCCTGAAAATAATCGCTCTTGTCACTTGAGTCGGTGAAAAACATTCTCATTTTCGACGATAACTTGTCCAAACATTTTAAGGGAAAATGTCGGTCAAATCATCGATCCGTCCATGGCGAAACGAGAAGCCTAGTGTTGTTGCGCGATCATTTATTCGTTATGCTTTGGTTAGTGCGAAGACAAATGTCTACCTACCCAACCCATCAAGAAGTATGAGCTGACCACGCAATCATTCAAAACCAAGCCTCGATAGTTTAATTTAAGGACAATAATATAGAAGACGAACCCTCTGTGGAGCAAAATATTCCCTTTGCGACCAAAAAGAATTAGCTTAGCAAGAAAGTCGCAGGTGAAAGTTGATGACCGATCGATGTCCGGATGCGCTCAGGTGGATGCCCCCCGACCAGAATCTTTTGTACCCTCCAAGCATTGATCCAATCACGTAACGTCGTGTCGCTTTTAGCTCAGGACTCACGTTATCTTGATAGATTCGTTATCGCATCCTGCGTATGTTCATGAGATCGAGTAAATTAACTAGTCGACATCGCCAATTGAGCCATAAGTCAAAAAGTGATAATTACACACTTTACGCCGTCCGCGATACCTTGCAAATTCTACCGGCTCGCGGAGCGAAAATCTAAAAAAAAAAAAAACAAAAAAAAAATTCCATGTTGGTAAAATTGCGACCGTGCCGGTAAGAAAACATGGCCGGTAACTTGCTTATTAGTAAACCGGTACCAACACTATCAGAATTCACCAACATTCCTAGTATAACTGTTGATACAAACGAAAAATGATCACTTTGGTTATAATCGATAGTGGCAAAGTGTATTAGGTATAGTCGAGTTTGGTGAATAGAGGTTTTCGATGAAACAAACGGTCGACAACTTCAAGAGAATCAACAACTATCCGATAGCGTTATCAACGGCAACCATTGTCATTGACAGAAACCTTCGTCGTGATGAAGCCATGACATCGATAAGTAACTGTCGAGTAGCGATATTTTCAGGTGTAACTTTTTATGGACACGTCTTGCTCGACAATATGAGACTGCTTTATTTTTTGTAACCGCATATAAGGTTTGTGAATTATTATTTCTTTCAAATTCAGTAACATGTAACCGTCGTATGTCAAGATTGGTAGAGGGTTATAAATACACAATATGCTCGTTGCAAATCTCCCAATCAATCATAGAACTCACGTTCATAGCAAATTTATCTTTATCTGTACTTTTCATAATTCCTTCATTTACTTTCCTGTCCAAATTCAATAAAGGACCGTTTGCAACTTTATCGATTCGCACTCATTGACCTATTCAAAAGGTATTGTTGTCGATTCAATTTCGATAGAACATCTTTTTGGATATATTACATAAATAATGACACAAATGGTCAATAAATGTTGATCCTGTAACATCCACCCAGATAGAGCTATTGCGTCCTAGGGCACCACTTGTCCAACATGCAAAATTCCACTTGTCTTCGGGCCACTAGGTGTAAATCTCCCTAGTTGCTACTAATTTTTCACACATTACTCCGTGGGATCGAAATTAAATGGAAGGCACTCTTGTCCTTCTGTTAATAATTCTCTCGCGCCATTGACTAAAGTTTCAAATTACATATTTCCTTGTTAAAATTACTCTAAGCGAAAATTTGGGTGTTATGATCTAATATATATGTGATTCCTCAACTTTAACCCAATGTATAATGTGATTCCTGAACTTTTAATTAGATTAAAATAGTTTATTGAACTTTTGGAACATTTCAATCTAGTCTTTGAATTATATGAAATGTCACTGTAGTCCTTCCATTAATTCAAGTTCAGGACGGCTTTGAATTTATTTTTTGTAGTTCAGGGACTAAGTTGAACATGTTTTAAAAGTTCGAGGATCACATTGAATAAATTAAGTTCGAGGGACTACATTGCACATTGGATTAGAGTTCGTGAATCATATTGGGTCAAATTAAAAGTTCATGAAATCACATACACATTGAACCAAAGTCGGGGATTATTGGCGTCATTTTTCCTCATATTGAAGGTATTCAATTCCAGTGAAATAGAACGAATCAATAGTAACGTGTAAAGAACGGTCCGAGTGGCTTGAGCAGTGATGAACTCATGCTATCGACCAAAAACAGAGAGAAACAAGACACACAACACAATTACATACTGAAAACTTACGTCGTTGAAATGCTAAATAATGTATTTTAAAGAACAATTGGCTTCTTGAAGTAGCATGTAAACAATTACATTCCGAGAATCCTGTTAGTTTGACATTGATCATTTCTTTAGTTTGGCCTTGATTGTTATACTATGTTTGCAACAGACATTGATGATCCATTTTTCGGGACAAGTGCACCACAATCCTAAAACGTATTATGAAAATGCAATTGAATCCTAAAACTTTCAGAAAGTACAATTAAATCATAAAACTTATAAATTGTATAATCAAATTATTCTGTTAACTTTATTCAATTTGTCACCAAATTGCTAACGTGATTTTTTTTTTCTTCCC